>JAVTVY010046547.1:0-21422 GCA_036873755.1 Hanleya hanleyi
ACTGGGCCCGTAACTCGGGTTTCACCAGGGACTCCCAATCGGCGTTGGAGACGGCCATGTAGGCCGAATCTGTATCCATCTCCATCAACTGCCAGTCTGAGGGATTAAAATAGACACCCATGAAGTCGTAGAGAAACTGCAACATCCTCAGCTTGGCCACCTGATAGACCATACATCCAATCTGCAGGGGTAAATTGTACCGGATAGTCTTCTTAGCTGAAGTGACTTCATAGGTGTCGTCATCGATGACCTCCACGGATCGAAACAGTGGGGAATTCACTTTTTTGCAGGCTTGGGCAGTCGTGCAAATGTTCACGTTGACGTGCTTATCCTGGTTGGTTACCGTTTTTCCATAATAACCATTGCCAGTGAGTTTCCAACATTCAGCCATGATGGCCTGACTCGGGTATTCATCACCTTGACGACGGGCCGCCGTGACGAGCTCAGCCTTGTCCGCAAAACAAGCCTCGGAGACATACTGGATGACTTGATAGATTTGAGTAATTTCCAAACCGTGCTTCATGTACCACTGCAATAAGGGGGTGCCCAGCAAGATTTTGTCCGCCCACATACTCCCAATCAACATGCGGCGTGGTTGAGGTAAACACTCGTGTTGCTCTGCGTAGGTGCGCATGGTCTCCCCAATATCATCCCGACCCACCAGCGTATTCTTGAAGATAGGCGGACACTGGGCGAAGAGAGGCTTGAGAGTGTCGGGAACATGCAGGTCGCATTCTACAAAGCCGTAGAGCTGCCCCGAACGAATGGCGTCCAACATCTGTGGCAGACTCAGCAGTCGCCGACGACTCAACGGGTACTCACGCTCTTTTAGGAACCGTTGTAAATGGGGACGGGCCTGGCACAGGGTGTGAAATTCACACTCCCACATTTCAATCAAATGGTAGCCTCGCTCTTTCACATAATCTCCGTTGGACACTACTTCCTCCCGTAATTCTAAGGGTGTTTTCCCGCGTCGCTCATTAAAACGACCTGCGCTGAAATGACATTCGTGGCCGTGCCAGTAACAGCCATAAAACTGGAAAACAGTGGGTGTTCCTTGTACATGGGCAAATCCATCGACGGGGAGACGCCGATCGCCTATCCGCTTCTCAGTGGCGTTGGTCTGGTGTCGTATATAAATACCCCGTCGATAGGCTTCCCACTCCAACCACTGGTCGGCAAGATGTTTGTGAGGCAACCGTTGGGGAGTAAAATGACGCCCTTCCGCCAACCAACGTGTATAATGACCACTGGGCATAGGTTGGGCGAGTGACCACAGGTAGAGGGCATTAGCATCAAAGCCAATGATTTTGGCAACGGGTTTTCCACTGGGGAGAGTCGTGACATCCTTCTCGTGGTAGCGGTGAAAAATAAGACTGGGCCCGCCCACAATGTTATCTTTTAGACAATTATGCATGTCCGCATCTTTCTGTTGTACCAGCGAGAAGTAAGTGGAACACTCTTGAAACAAAGGGCGAAGGGCCAGCCCCGGTAAACTTAAGCACTCTTTAAAGATGTCCACGTGCATTTGGCGTTGAAAAAGTTGCACCATTTTCTCGGCCGCCTCCAGGAAAGGAACCACATCTAGGTTGTTGTACCATATGAGGAAATCTTCCAAGGTCTGCATATGTTCATCGTTCCATACCTGCTGTAGTTCACGGTACGTGTCTTCCGGACATTCCACTTGCTTCAAATCATCAAAGAAGGCGTGCCGGGGTGGCAACTGTGTTTCCTGCAAACGGTCGAGCGATGATATATACGTGTAAGGAAACCTCCCTTTGGTTTGTGCACAGTTATAGGCCTTGACCCACTGATCATAGCTACAATTAGGAGCTAGGTAGTTGCGCACGTCCAGGAAATGCAGTGATGTAGTAGTGAGGGCCATGTGGTTGTTGATCTTCTTGATCACCGACTTGAGGGTATCGGACTGGGCCAAGTAAGGGTAGAGAAATTCCTTCACCATGTTCAGATCGTAACGCCCCGAGTTGAAGCCGAGCACCGGTAACTGAGTCAGGTATTGTAGGAACCGTAACTTCAATTTCTCCGCATACGGTTTCGGTAGAGGAACATCCTGCGACTGCACAGGCTGCGACTGCAGGGACTCGCACTCGGACTCGGACTCGGACTCTTCATCATCGCTGAACGCTACACCCGGTACAGGAATGCGGTCGTCCAGTTGGTCCAGGACGTGCTGAAACTTCACCACCAACAATGCCGTACTAGCCGCACTGACTTGCTCTAAATACTCCATCATGCGGGTAATCAACTCCTGGGAGTTCCCCGTGGACACGAAACACACCGGAGCAGCGTCATAGCCAGGTACGTTGCTGGAAATACTGACACTCAGAGGAATATGGCGCTGCGTCCACTGTGTTTTGGCAGAAAACAGGTCCATGGGCTCCAACAGGGCTTCAAAGTCATAGCACGCCCGGTAGGGGAAATAACGGTCCTCTTCCGGTATGATGAGTCCCTCATCGGCCAGTTCCTGAAAAATAGTAGGTGCATTATGATACACGCCACCCGGATAGACTCGCTTGACACTGTTGTCACAGATTTTCTCGTGGCGATGTAAGTCGCGAGAGTATTTAAACACCCGATGGCATTGGGCACAACTGAAAGACTGAGCGTACTGGCTCATATTGGAGATCAGCGAAAAATGACTCATGCCATTGTCGTCGAACACATTCACTTTCATCGTAGCAGCACACCGTTCTGTGGATCGCCGAACCAATTCAGCCACAAATGTATCGTCATCCTCCCGTCGTAATCGATAGACAAAGATATTAATATGAAACAGGGACTCCACGTCATCCAAATGCTTGAAGGGGACACCTCGGAAGTGCCGCTTATCCATGTCTTGCTGCTCTAAATATTGTTCCCAATACCCATCGGCCACTGTGTCACAACTCCGGAGGTCACACTCGTCCACATGCACGGCCAAACACCGAAACAGACATTTGCGGTCTTTGTAGGGTCCCTTCTTCCCTACTGTTAATGCATACAGGCCGTGTCGATGAAGCAACCACGGAGGCAGTAGTACAGGAGCACCGATAGGATGATCTCTCATTTTCGTGACGAAAAATGTGACGTTAGTCACCATTTGCACCAACCATTGCGTATTGGGGCGTTGCAGGCGGGCCCACTCCAACGGGTCTAATGTAGTGAGTTGCTCGACCACCGGCTCCAGAGAAATGGCATCCGTGATGGTGAATGGCTGGTCAAACACATACGAATTATTACTCGGATAGAAATACCGCAGCTGGTCCGTCTTTTTGTGCCGTAAGATATACCCAAATGTCACATTCAATTTGAAGGCAGTGACCTGATCTTTAAAAATGTTATCGGCGTAAATAGGAAGATACGTGAGGTCCTCCAACCGAAAATTATACAAGTCCAATAGACGACGGTCACGGTGGAAACAATGGCGTATGGTAGCCCAGTGACGTTGATAAATGTCGCTGACACGCTCATCTTCAGGCAAGACTTCAACCGGAGGTACTGCTGGATCAAAGGGAAAATCTTCTCCACGTCTCATGCTTTTCGTCTTATTACAAGCGGCTAGGCAGGCAGGAGGACTGGTTGGCGGGCTGGCTGGCTGATCAAGTCAGGTCAGGTAAGTCAGATGATTGAATACATCCTTTCCCTAAAAATCAACTCCTTTTATACATTTTACTACTCGCGGCCATCTTGTACCCACCTCCCACATGGCGGCCATCTTGTACCCACCTCCCACATGGCGGCCATCTTGTACCCACCTCCCACATGGCGGCCATCTTGTACCCACCTCCCACATGGCGGCCATCTTGTACCCACCTCCCACATGGCGGCCATACCCACCTCCCACATGGCGGCCATCTTGTACCCACCTCCCACATGGCGGCCATCTTGTACCCCCCTCCCACATGGCGGCCATCTTGTACCCACCTCCCACATCTTGCACTGACTGACACTGGCGGCCATCTTGTACCCACCTCCCACATCTTGCACTGACTGACACTGGCGGCCATCTTGTACCCACCTCCCACATGGCAGCCATCTTGTACCCACCTCCCACATGGCGGCCATCTTGTACCCACCTCCCACATGGCGGCCATCTTGTACCCACCTCCCACATGGCGGCCATCTTGTACCCACCTCCCACATGGCGGCCATACGCATGCGCACACCGCCCCATTTTACACACTTATGACGTCACACCAGGTTCTGCGCATGCGCAGTGAGGCGCTATTCCCTCAATTTACGCCTTGTATACTACTGGGCATTTTGGGAGGGGGGCGTGGGGTTGTGTTGAGTGGTTGAGGGGCCATTCTTGCTCCGAGTGGGTCGTGGGAGATGTCAGTTTGAAGCACCCGTGAAGGAGCAGCCGACTGGTCGGGTTGGTGGGGGAAGTAGGGACTATAGCGCGCTGGGTCAGACAGGGAATTGTGGGCAAAGGGGCACTGGAATGGACGTTTTGGGGAAGAGATGGGCCAATATTGGTCCGTATGGGTCCTGTGAGATGTCATGGTGAAACAGTCATGGGAAAGCATCCGACTGGACGGATGGGTCGTGGAACTGCCGTCCATCTGCGCATGTGCAGTAGAAAAAGTTGCATTGGAATGGACGTTTTGAGGTAAAGATGGTCCAATATTGATCCGTATGGGTCGTGGGAAGTGTCATAGTGAAGCTCTCGTGGGGGACAGTCGGACTGGATGAATGTGTAGTGCAAATGACGTCATTCTGCCCATGTGCAGCCGCAGAATAGTATAGTAATTGAGGGCGGGTGGGGGGAGGGGGGGGGATTGGGATAGAGGTGCACCATCCTTGCTCCCAATGGGCCGTGCAGGGTGGGGAGCTCTCGGGATGTACACTACTATTGGGTGGATTTTATTGGAAGAGACGTCACGATGTGCATACGCAGTCGTGGAGTAGTAGAAAAGGGGCAGTTTCGAAAGTGCGCAGGGGCGCTATATTTCATCTGGGGGTATATATATTTCATCCAAGTATAGAGGACAGGGGGTGCCGGGTGTTGAAGCTTTCATCTATAACAAGAAGTTCAGTAATATTCATATAGTTTGTTATCGCCAATGCGTATGCGTGCGACGACGTCACTTTCGGCGATGACGTCTCCTCCAGCGCGCATTCGAGCATAGACTGTACAGGACGGCGATGCGCTGATTGGTGGCGAAAACAATGTAGGAGAGTTCTTGTATGGTGCTGGCTAACAAAAGTGGCGGTATATCGGAGTTTTCAGAATTCCCTGATACGCAGACATGTTCTCTTGTACAACCAGGCTGAAACCGACGCTACGAGTCCTCAATCCGCAACGGCGCACGGTATACTTGTATAACCTGTTCACAGTCATTCAGTCGGAAGGATACTTTACGGCGCCACGAACGGGCACTCTACGAGGGAGCGAATGAACAATGTAACGAATGTGTCAACTCTCCAAACGGTATTTCTATTTCAGCCGTTCTCCAACACTAATCGGAATTCTCTGGAGACGATGCTGGAGCAACTGGAGACCGTGAATCCCTTAGAATGGGCCTGTCAGCAACGCCCCAACAACATATGGCAGGTCGATAGGGTGACTAATGCACGTTTTTCATATATTGTGCTATATTTGTACAATGGTTTTACAACATGGTGAAGTATAACGAAAAAGGTGGTTGTCAGGAGTGGAATTCGAACCCACGTCCCCACATGTGCGGACCAGCACTTAAGATTGGCGCCTTAGACCAATTGGCCATCCTGTCCAACGCTGGTTATGATGGACATAATGAGTCATATATAGTGCAACATTTTGTTACATGCTTGTTACTGATCCAGTCCGTTAAAACAACGTTTGATTCATGCTACGTCACCATGGCTTGGGCGACAACTTCCCACTGAAGTGGAGAAGAGGAAGGTCAGTCTCATTGAAGACGTGCCCAAGGAGAGCCCGCCTATACCAACAGTCCAGTAGGCCCTGGATATCTAGCAGAACCCCAGCGATGCGGTTCCCAGTCATACGCCTGACGACCTCGAAATTTTTCTGGAAGATCCAGTGGCTGCCCCTATCGATCACTCACCGAACGCCCATCCAGTGAATGACATCTACCGGCGCCATTAGTCCATGATACGACGATGTTTTCACCGTCATCACCCTATTCAAGATATGTACAATTTCCGACTGATCAACCTCGTCTCTCTACACAGATACGTGAAAGCCATCTTCAATGACCATCCTATGGCCTTCAAGTTAAATCTCGCTTTTTAGTACATGTTTTGCCATGTCAACTCCGATATTTCTATTCCAGTCCCAACAACCAAGTGTACGATCATCCTTTCACCATCACCAATCGTGCGTCACTGGAGATGGCCCTGACCCAACTGGACACCGCGGATCCCTTGGAATGGTCCGCCAACAACGCCCCAACACCATGTGAACAGTGGAGAGGATCACCATTATTACGTGTTTCATGGCTAAACTGTTCGACCACCCCATCGGCTGAACGTATTCACGCACGACATGAACTGATGGATATCGTAATTCACCCACGACATGAACTGATGGATATCGTAATTCACCCACGACATGAACTGATGGATATCGTAACATGTTGATCGTTAAATTCGGCTCTGTAAACATCTGGACCTAATTTCACCGTGCTCGAAACAATAAAACCCTGGTGTTTCATATTTCATTTTTTTAATTCTGTGAATACGCCAATAATAGTGTACACCTTGAAAGCTCCCCACCCTGCACGGTCAATTGCGAGCAAGTATGATGCACATCTACCCCAAAACTCCCACCTTAAATGCCCGATCTATAATACTTCACGGCTGCGCATGCGCAGAATGACGTCATTTCCACTACACATCCATCCAGTCGAACTCTCCCCGTGAGAGCTTCGCTATGACACCTCCCACGACCCATAGGGACCGACATTGGGCCATCTCTACCCCAAAACCTCCATTCCAATGCCAGTTTGTCTACTGCGTATGCGCAAATGGACGGCAGTTTCACGACCATCCATCCAGTCGGATGCTTCTCCATGAGTACTTTACTGTGACACCTCACACGACCCATACGGACCAATAATGGTCCGTCTTTCTCCCAAACGTCCATTCCATTGCCCCTTTTCCACCTCGACCCCAAAACCTCCACCCCAGATCTATCTATGCAATACATATGCGCACAATAACTTTCCAGCGAAAGTCACCCCATGGCTACGGGACCCCTTCCAGCGTCTTCTACAGTGTGAGACCGAGAAAACAAGGTGCCACACCCCACAAGAAATCCACCAGAAAAAATGACCACCACCATAATCCTAAACCAAACATGCATTCCCGGAGATGTAAATTAACTTAAGGGATCTGGAGGCCTATCAATCAAGGGGCGTGACCTTTGACTTGGACGTGACGTCACCGGACATGCCCGAAGATATCAATTAACAATGAAGTAACCCAAGGGCAAATTCGGGCCTATTCAGAAATTTTCGAATCAGGGGAGATAACTCCCGGCGGCCATGCGCATGGGGATTCCCAATCAGAGTTGTCTTCCTTGCGTCCAGAGTGTATAGATGGCGCTACCATCGAAACGTCATCCTCACACGGGGTATTTGACAAGCGGACGCCATTTTTGTTGTTACGAAAACGTACATGCACTGATATTTTTTTCGTAACCTAAAATATGTTGAGACTTGCTGGTCCCTGATGACGTCATGCTACGCCGTGACATTGTACGGGGAATCCCCGTGGAAAACCCCTGATCTATTTATACATTAATTTTTGCAACACTTATGTGTACTTTTTATACACATTATGCTCTTATGGTGCACATGTGTTTATTATGGTGTTCTATTTGGGCCAAGTTTGCGTCGCGTGGCGACTTTTAGAAACTCGCCACTCGCCACGCGCCGTGGACCTCTCCGGCGCGCGGCGAGTGGCGACTTTCTGCAATCTCTTAACCTGCAAAAACTCGCCAGTCGCCACCCGCCGTAAAACACGGCGAGTTTCGCTCTATCTCTTAACCTGGAAAAACTCGCCGCGCGCCACTCGCCGGATGAACCACGGCGCGCGGCGACTGGCGACTTTTGACTTCTGGAATTCTCAGGACTTTTTCTCAAGTGCGCATGCCCGGGGAGCATCAATTATCGGAATATTTTGTTTGAAACATGCTGTCATTCAATTTAATTTTAAATCTCTTCCTCGTGCATAAAAATACATAATTTCTAAGGAATGAACTCTCCAGCTACATCTGATGCTATGTGACTAATTTTGAAGATGTAAGCTATCTGTAATAATTAATATAGTTGTTTTTTGAAACAAGTTCTTTTTAATGCAATACGCATATAGGGCAATCTAATTTTGTCAAATGTGCAGATATTGTTTTATTAAAATACTCGTTATCCGTTTCTGTGCAGAACTTGCATACTCTCGTTATTATCTGCTGGTATATTTTAAAAAGTTAACACCAAGACAACATTTTCAATCGTTTTTTTAGTCTTTTTTTTATATAAGTGCCTATATATATTTATAAAACAGCATATCGTTTTCAATTCAGAATGAATCGCTTTGAAATTGTTCCTTATTTAAGATACAATAAAGCACTCGACGCGGGAATTTTGTTTTACAAGATAAAAGCAACGTCAACTAATATGCTGTATGAAATATTAAGAAAGCGATTAGAGCGTCATCGTCATATTGATTAAAAAAGTAAGAAAAAATGCTAACATTTTCTCTGGATGATTGAATTTCTCTCTTCGTAAGTTTTATGTGAAAAACGGGCGATATCTTTGTATAAGAGATCCTTTATTGCTGTTTTAATCCATAGAGCGGCTCTTTGTTGGGTTGATATTTCCTGTATCACAAACCCTACAAACTATCAAGACCCTATTTTAAAGATGAAAAGACGTATTTCTTTCAACAGTTTCCATATTTCTTTTACTTCCTCAAATTCTATGAGATCGCGACTGTGATTTATGATATTGGAACTGCATAATTGATGCTCCTCGGGCATGCGCACTTGAGAAAAAGTCCTGAGAATTCTAGAAGTCAAAAGTCGCCAGTCGCCGCGCGCCGTGGTTTGTCCGGCGAGTGGCGCGCGGCGAGTTTTTCCAGGTTAAGAGATAGAGCGAAACTCGCCGTGTTTTACGGCGGGTGGCGACTGGCGAGTTTTTGCAGGTTAAGAGGTAGCAGAAAGTCGCCAGTTGCCGCGCGCCGGAGATGTTCACGGCGCGTGGCGAGTGGCGAGTTTCACTACAATCAAAAGTCGCCAGTCCCCGTGCGCCGTGGTTCATCCGGCGAGTGGCGCGCGGCGAGTTTTTCCAGGTTAAGAGATAGAGCGAAACTCGCCGTGTTTTACGGCGGGTGGCGACTGGCGAGTTTTTGCAGGTTAAGAGATAGCAGAAAGTCGCCAGTCGCCGCGCGCCGGAGAGGTCCACGGCGCGTGGCGAGTGGCGAGTTTCTAAAAGTCGCCACGCGACGCAAACTTGGCCCAAATAGAACACCATAGTTTATAGTGGCGTCAAGTCGGACCATGCGATAGATGGTAAACACAGGGACACTGTATGTTCTCGAGTTGAGCCCTGGTGTGACGGAACACAAGTTTACGATAATCTAATTACATGTTTCAACCGAATTTTCAGACACTGTTATTTGAGGTGATATCATAGGATATCTGGAAGATATTCCGTTCCAGGATTTGATCATTAGATTTAGCATCATTTGCTTTGGAAGAAATAACCACTGCTATTGTACGCTGTTGGGCCAGTTTGATTGGCCACCGCGGAAATTTGCCGTAATGGTTTCGGGCTGGATGACCCTATTTCTGGCGGTCTTATCTTGAAAAAATGGTGGAGAATGTATGCTGAAATTTCCATATGTTTGACCGAAAAGGCCAGGCTACGTGGTGTGGTGGCTCATTTGTGGCGGCGAATATTAGGGAATATAGTTTTCTCAATATGTGTCCTGCCACTTTACTACAAGGCGATTATTTAGTGGTTTGTGACCAACCTGTAACCATCTGAGTCATCTGTACGCGATAAGACTGACCCTGGGATCGTGTATACCCATTGTTCAGCCTACTTTCGGCAACTGCAAGAAGGAATTTTCAAAAATCAATACCACGTGACTTCGTCAGTCAATCAGCTAAAGTCTACCAACGTAACCCGCCATTTTCGAGTCATGTGATGTCCTACTTGTTCAAAATTGCAGATCTACCACACCTCTTGGGTGATACGAAAGTTATTCATACCTATATATTTTGTAAGCTCATGACAATATCTGTTTCCGAAGTGGTATGAAAACCTGTAATTTATCAGATTTCTCGAGTTTGTTCTCCGCCGGATGAAGGCCGAACAGAATACGGTAAAGTACCGGATATCGCTCCGCGATAATGGAGACATTCGATTCGCAAGCCATCTTATGGATGGTGAAGTGTACGCAAATGGTTTCTGATCTGGAGGAGCGAGAATGAGTGACTTTCGGTCAACTTTAAAATCACCGAAATTATGACTAGAAGTTACTCTATCAGTGGATTCATATTCACGGTCTCGAATAACATATGAATAATTTCCCCATGACAAGCGCAAATGAACTGACGTAAACGACCCATCTGTTTGCAGTTCTGACAGACGCAATCGTTACTGAAGTATGCGCAAGATGAGCTGTAAGGAAGGGAGTAGTCAGTTTTCGTTCTCTTTGAAATTCTCCCAGCAGATGTTCTAAAGCCGTAGAGAACATCTTTGGGAGGAAAACCAAAGCAAGCGGCAAAGCAATCAATATACCAAAATATATAGGCTTACAGACGTGCATTGGCTGTATCTCTATATATACCGGTATGGGCTATCCTTGAACATTGCTCAGTGTGGAATCTCAGATGTCCTGGTAGTCCGACGTGCAGCAGCCTATAGATATTTTATAATACTTATATTTATTGAACGTAGGGTCTGCCAGTCTAACCGGCACTCAAAAAACGATACTTTATGCGCCATTTTCTCCACCAAAAATAATGAAACCCACCTTTCAAATTAAATCTCAGACTTGGAATCCGTTCTGAACATTCCGTGGATACCGGTAGTTTATTGAACATTCTCACAACACAGCTTTCCAGAGCCGAGAAGACAAAGTTTCTGCCATGTCTAAATTCTTCAGCCAATGAAAAATCACCCACGCTACATTCTCCACGTTCGGGGACACACTTCAGATAGAGACTCGCACGTGGTCTGATCTAACAGTTCATAACACTTGTTGTTCAGGAACATATTCCTGATGTCAATCTGAACTGTGTTTATAAAATATTCTATATTTCTTTCGTTTAATGTTGATATAGTCGTCCATCATGACGCGCTGTAGCAACTACTAATGACACAATTGTTTGAGGCAAAAATATATCACATGTTGTATGACTAAATCTTTGATCTACCTGCAACAGCAACCACTAATGACACACCTGTCATAATTGCGTCATCAGTGATCCACTCTGCATGCAGAGTCGCCAGCCAGTTAATGTCCCAATTGCGGCAATAGCGACAGACTCTGCATGTAGAGTCTCCTGCTAATGACGAAATTACGACATTATTTGGCGACCTGACACTGCTACTGACACAATTGTCGCAAACGTAGTTCCTACAACGCGCTAAAGATTTGAAATGGATTACCCTGATGCGCCAAAACATAACGAGTTGCTGTCATCCAGAACCACGTGCTCTTGTTTACAAATTAAAAAACTGTGTCCCCGAACATGGGCATGAGTAATTACCATGGTAATGTACCATGGTAAAATGGCCAAAACACCGTTGTTTTTACCATGGTTTTTATCATGGTAATAACCGCGGTATTTTTTTTATAAGGTTACAGACTGATACACATCCAAATACTGATCTAATTATGCAGCCCGAGGATTGATTGCCAAGAGTTGGCGTTTGTTTCTACAGCACATATGACCCATCCTCGCGAGCCAGTGTATCAATCGATAGGTTACGATCGATACACTGGCTTGGTTAGTTACCGATAGCAGTTCTGGATATAAATAGCTCAAGGGGTTTCAACTAAACCTAACCAATCAGTAAGCGCGCTGAAGCAGCTCATCAGGCCAATCCGCAGTGAGGATTGAGTTTTGACTGGTTTGAATTTCATTGCCGGCTAGACAACCTTTGAAATCGACATCGGGTCAAAGCGAAAACCGCAGACTTCAGATCCGAATCACCAAAAAGGTTAGGGATTATCTGAACTTGTGCAGATGATATGATTGAGTGGAGGAGTGGGTGACTTGTGTGTACTGAAGTTTCAAGATGGTGAAAACAGTGGAACTCTCCATATAGGAAGTGACAAATAGCTGTGTCACGTGACATATAGGCCCCTATGTTTGGGTCAGACTGCCTTAGACTGTAGGACGCTGTGTTAAATCAAGATATTAACACACACTGACAGCGTTTTGTTCCAGCCTTCTCGCTTCCAGCGATTGATCATTCGACCCGCGCCTTTCTAAATTAAGACGAGCGTTCTCATTGGATCACTATTTATAGGAGCCATCCCAATCTTCATACACAACCACGTGATTGTCTCAGTTGATCCATGTCGTAGCCCTGCCTCGTCTTCGATCTCAATATCTGCCGTCTAACTTGGAAAATGCTGTTGTTGCTGCATCATCCAGTAATACGCCATTCGTAGGAGGGTCCAATACTATGGGCTATAAGGCTGCCTAGGAAGTAATGAAAATTTTCCCGTTGTCCATAATTATGAAGCTAGTACACTTAATTGAGGCTATAAACGTAATGCACACTAGCTAAATAATATATAGCCCTCACGAGTATGAGGGCTATAGGTCGGCTCCAGTCACCTCCAGCGAGGGTTTTAGATAATAAAACGAACCACTGGATTGGCGAAATAATAAATTTATTGCCATAAAAATTTATTATAAAACTATACTAAAACAATTGTATTCATAAGGCAGCCAATTGCAATTCTGGGCGCGCAGTCCTGCCAAGCATAATAAATTATTAAGCAGTACAATACATATACTTTGTCCAACTGTGCACGTACATGTGTATGCAAATATGATTAAACATGTAGTTCATTATACGACATGCGCGCATGCAAATTCGATTACATAACAGCAATTACTACAATTAAGCTGATACATTGCCTGCAAGAATTGGCGGTATATTACTAGGCCATTGAGGTTGGGCAACTGGCATACATGTAAAAGATATTTTACAACCCCATTCCACAGTAGGGGTAGGTATCATAAGGACTGTTGTATAAGACCGAAACTAACCAGAGGTTCTGGCTGAATATACGTGAAGACACAATCACTTTTCCAATCTCCGAGTTGTTTAATCACAGGGAGAGGAATACCCAAACATGCTAACCACGTCGCTCCACCTCGACGCAGGCTATGCGTGTTAAACCTGCCTGAGAGACCAATCTCTAAGGTAATTTGCTTAAGGCGCTTACGAAATTGAGATTGCGTCAGAGAGCTACAGTGTCCGTGCTGTGAGATAGTAAAAACCGGCATTCGCCTATCTATCGGCCCAGCCATGGATATAAATTTTGATAAGTTCCTAGTGGGACATACATCAGATAAGGCACCAGATAAAGAAGGAAGAACAACATGATGAATACGCTGTGCAAATTGAATAGTTTTGGAAGACTTGACCACTATAATAATGCCTAACGCATGAAAACCCAGATCCTCACGCCGTATACAATAGAGAGGCGTAGACATTACAGAACCAGTCGTCACAGCAGCCCAAAATCTCAGATCTACAATATCATCAAGTTTTAACGTGTTCTTTATAGCAAATAGGTGCTCAATGGAGAAAGGGGTTTTCTGTAACGACGCGTTTCCTTTTAACCGTCGAACACCTTTTAACAGACGCTGCAAAAGCCAGTTATTCTCTAAAGGGTTAGACAACTTATGGTCCAGATGAAAAATGCGTAATCGGTTTAAATATTGCTGGACTGTTTTAAAAGATTTATTTAGAGCTAAGTAAGCCGCATAACGTATAATACACCTGAATTGAATCGCAAAAACTTAAGTAACACTTCAATTGGCTATCATGGACCTTCTGGGTGGCTGGTGCATAAGCTGCTGCGCTAAACATATTTACTGCACTATCCAGCTGTTGTAAGTGCGTAGCCACTGACAGATCTTGGGAAGAAGGAAATAATAAGCTTCATATGACATGTGGTACGGCAAAAAATAAACTAACGACTCGGGAGCACCCAACATATGGATCCCAGAAACAAAGCGCTGCATTTGTCCAGGTTCATGAAATCGTGAAATCGAATCGGGTAATGTACCAGGTAAGAAAATTGCCTCCAGAGCAAAGTTGAAATGCAGCGCCAAGTTGCTGAGTTCATCCAATATATACAATGCAGACATACATGGAGTTGAGTCTTTATTAATTATAGCTGCAGTGGCGGCATTATCCGTATAGATTTGTATTCTATGTCCCGCCCAAATCGGGGCCCACCTTCTAGCAGCTACAAGAGTAATGGCCAACACTTTGATATTGATATGTTCCCCCTCCCAATCCCGGCCATCAAGATGCCATGTGCAGTAAGTCCAATCGGACAAGCAGAATGCTCCGCCCCCCATATTACATGCATCAGTGAAGACCGGGATAGTTGGGCGAACATCCCATATCAACCTATGATTGGTGGTGTTACTGAGATGGTACAGCCACCAATCGAAGTCCAAACGTATACAAGATACAAGTGCTTTGTGATTAGGCATTTTCAGGGTGGAAATCAAATTATATATTCGTCTGACATGCAAGCGACCCCATGTAATAACATTAGTAGCCCAGTTCAACTTCCCTGCTAATCTCTCGAGCTGTTTTTTAGACAATCTGCGTTTAATCATACTTTGTTCAACACAAACTATCAGTTCTTCGAGCTTTTTCTCTTCCAAAGATAATGTTCCTAATCGAGTGTCAATTTCAATACCCAGGAAGACTAGTTTCTGGCACGGGTCAACTACTTTCCTCCAATTAATAGCAAAGCCCAGCGATCTAAGTAACGAGATCAACATGTTATAGGCCTCTAACACTCTTCCCACGTAGGTGCTGCAATAAGGTAATCATCTAAATAACAAACAATTCCTGGATAACCCCGTCTCGCCATCATACGTCTTACTGCTTGAGTAATCCTATTGAATATAGCAGGACTTTTTCTGGATCCGAAAGGTAGCTTATTGTCAAACAGGAAAGATGTTTTGCTGTCACTCATAAATTGTCATTGTAGGCCGGTATATCTATAATTTGACTCACAAATATTGACACTACGATAAGCAGATTTCAAATCAATTTTGGCCAAAAACCGGCCTGGTTGAATGATATCTAAAACATCCTGGACACTCTGATAATCACACGGGTCTTCACTTGCATAGTCATTCACACTGACACCACTTGGTCGGCTGCAGTCATGTATTAGCCGCACAGAATCCTCACCCTATGGAACAACATTTAATGCACTAACTATAGCTGGAGGGTGATCAACTATAGTATAATTACCCTCGAGAGCTTCTGCCTTAATTTGGTTTTCCACAACCTGTTGCTGACAATAAACAGATTGAGAATTTGGTACCGAAATTGAAGTAGGAATCAAATCACAGTTATCGATGATCGAAAATCCATGCTGAATGCCGGCTAGGATGAACTCTTCATCCACGTCGCCTACTAATTCTCTCTCCCACACATGTAGCTTATCTCTCAGAGGTTTCGAAATGGGACGACCTAATAGTTTTTTACATTCTGATTGGGGACTGGAACCTTCCCGGTATCGACAACGTGATTACTCTGCCCATGACCGCGCGAAAAACAGGTCAGACAAATATGGGAGTAATTGCAAATTTTCAAAGTACAGCCGCCCCGGCCATTATATTTCTCACAGATCGGACGGCCGGTTTGTGGGTCAAACTTGGAGCGTGCACTCCCACTCCTACTTATCGATGTCTTGGCTGGTTGGTTTCGTTCAAATGACCTTGGCCGCAACCAGGCCTGCATCAGAAAGGGTTGATCCATATTCCATGGGCACTGGTCCCGTGCCTGCTGGCGTCGAAATTGGATGTCAAAATTGAGGATTGACTGCCAATAAAATGCCTGCGAGAAAGTTGTTATTTTGGTCAGGTAATCCAAATATTGAAGAATGATCTCCGTAGTACACTGATCCTTTTCAATCATTTCCCGCAGAATCTTGATAGCTCCTTCAAAGTACTGAGATTGATTTACTTTATGATAAGGAATTTTTGTGTCTTTCACTTTAAATTCTAATGGGCCCAACTCCACTGTACCGGTTTCAGTTTCTTTATTATGACTAAACATAGGGGCTGTTGACACATAATCACGAACCTCTGGTAACACAGTGTTTACTTTTGGTGGAGCGTTTGATAGTCGAGAAAGAAGTTCAAACATACCTAGTGCGTTTGCACTGGCGCCTTGGTCAGTGTTCTGTACGATATTTCCCGACGGTTGTCGCTGTCCCGGGATATTTTGTCTGCACATATTATTCAGACATGCAAGCATCTCTTCTGGAGTTGAAGTTTGTTCAAACAGAGCCGACGAGTAGGTAGTCCCTCGATTTTCCGTTTGCACGTGCCGTGCCGGTAGGCCGCCATTTTGGTCACCATTTTGTACGCCTGCAGTGAGGGAGGCCCTCAAATCTTTCACTGCATCCTCCAAGAGAAGCCTCTGTCCCAGTGGTAGGTCCTCAAATTCTTCAGTGATAATTCTCGCATTTAGTTTGCTGATACTTTTAGCCGACTCCAGGCCTTTATCTAAAAGTGCCGAGATCGTTAAAATGGAAAGTTCGTTTTGAGCACACCAACCCTTCACGTCGAACCCGGCCTCGTTGTCAGCCATATTTTCCGCTTCGCCTGAACTACAGGTTGTAGTGGCACTAGTGGGATTTGCATCACGGTTTGCACCAAATGGACGTCGGTTTTGACCGTTTCTCGTATCGGGCATAATGCTGGCAGGCCGCGCTAACAAAGAATAAAACTAAACATAAAAATTCAGCATTAAAAGAAATAAAAACGGCGAAGCAGAGGCAGCGACTGAGGCCAATTTGAAAACTCCGCTAAATTTTAAAGGGAGCCAAGTGCAAGGTCGGGGTGCGTGTCACAATCAACCAATCCCGTATCTCGATTAAAAAAAGCACTCACAAGAAAGTGCCAGGGGGTGTGTCGCAATCAACCAATCCAATGCCTCGTTTTAAAAGGACTTACAAAAAAGTCCGATCTTTTATTACGAATCACCCACCTCTGAAACTGCCGTACATCTAATCTCTATCTCCTCCTGCGCACTATTTTAAAATCTTGCGCGCTATTTGAAATAGTGACGTATATATCGCCGTCTGAATTTTCCAGTCGATAACTTCAACTCTCTACGCGCCATATGTTGGTGACGTTACGGTATATGTGTGCTGGGTCGTCTGCAATTGAACATGGCGCGTATAAAGTGGAAGTTGTCGACTGAAAAATTCAGACGGAGATATATGCGTTACTTTTTCACAATAGTGCGCAAGATTTTAAAATAGTGCGCAGGAGGGGATAGAGATTAGATGTACGGCAGTTTCAGAGGTGGGTGATTCGTAATAAAATTATCTAAAACCCTCGATGGAGGTGACTGGGGCCGACCTATAGCCCTCATACTCGTGAGGGCTATATATTATTTAGCTAAATGCACACTGGTCTAAATCTAGTACATTTCCCCAACAGAAGTGAAACCAGCTAGTACTGCATTTTGATACAATACATTTTGATATAATCTGACTGCCATTCTTGTCCTACCAAAACCTCTGTGTATGGACTAAACCGATCTCCTCACACGGAAGAGTTTCAGTTTCCATGACACTGCAGCGTAACCCAAAACATGCGTACCGATATCGGATTCATATTTTTAGGACAGGATTCTTTATTGGATGTAAAATTCAAATCCATGGTACATGACCTGATCGTCATAAAGTAGGAGGAGGGGGTGATCAACTTGATGTTTTGGAAGGCCCTTGTACAGCTTCATTCCTTGCCTTTTCTTGATTTCAAAGGGTCTTCAAGCGAGATTGTTCTGAAAAGAACCCTCTGAAATGGTTCTAAAAGACCCACATTGGAGGATAGGCGAAAACGAACCTTTTAGATGATTATTTACTGCACCTTTTCGCAGGGTTTTTACCCCTCGGTCAAAATTTGGCCGAAGGGTATTGTCGTCGTCATGTACTTCCGTCCGTCTGTCCGTCCATCCGTCTGTCCGTCACACTTTTCTCGTTACCAAGATATCTTTAGAACGACTTACCCTAGGCACACCAAACTTGCAGTGCACATCCATATGCTCGTGACCCAGAACCCTATTGACTCTGGACCTGCATGATTGGTTGAAAACTTTGGCGGCCATCTTTAATTTATGCGAAACCATCACAGTTTTCTCGTTACCAAGATATCTTTAGAACGACTTACCCTAGGCACACCAAACTTGCACTGCACATCCATATGCTCATGACCCAGAACTCTATTGAATTTGGACGCGATTGGTTGGAAACTTTGGCGTCCATATTTATTTTATGCGAAACCATTAATCTTGTGTATCTCAGGTACCATTTCACTGTTCAGTGTGAAACTTGGTATAGATCATCGATGCATCAAGAAACTTCAAAGGAATGGCCAAGCCAGTTTTCCTGATTCGGTGGAAACCTTAGCGGTCATCTTTAATTTATGCAAAATCTTTAATGATATATATATCTGATACCATTCAAGTGTTCTATACAAAACTTGATATACAGCATCGATGTATCAAGAGACCTGCAATGTATAACCACATCAGTTCCTCTGAGTGGCGAGAAGGATGGACGGCCATCTTTAATTTATGCGAAATCATTAATGATCTCTATCTCTGATACCGTTCAAGTGCTCGATGTAAACTTTGGTATACATCATCGATCCATCAATAGACTTACGATAAATGACAGTTCTGGTGTTTCTGATTGGGCGGAAACCTTGTTGGTCATCTTTAATATATGTAAAATCTTGAATGATGTATATCTTTGATACCATTTCAGTGTTCTATATGAAACTTGGTATACAGCATCGATGTATCAAGAGACTTGCAATGAATAACCACATAAGTTCCTCTGAGTGGCGGGAAGGATGGGCGGCCATCTTTAATTTATGCGAAATCATTAATGATGTCTATCTCTGATACCGTTCAAGTGCTCGATGTAAAATTTGGTATACATCATCGATGCATCAATAGACTTACGATAAATGATAGTTCTGGTTTTCTGATTGGGCGGAAACCTTGGTGTCCATCTTTAATTTATGCAAAGTCTTTAATGATGTATATCTTTGATACCATTTCATTGTTCTATACGAAACTTGGTATACAGCATCCATGTATCAAGAGGCTTACATGAATGAATAACCACATCAGTTCCTCTGAGTGATGGGAAGGATGGGCGGCCATCTTCAATTTATGCGAAATCATTAATGATCTCTATCTCTGGTAACTTTCAAACGCTCGGTGTAAAATTTGGTATACATCATCGATGCATCAAGAGACTTATGTAATGAATACCGGTTTCTCTGACTGGAAGGAAACCTTAGAGGCCATTTCTAATTGCAAAATTTTTCATAATCTGTAGACAGACACGTCGCCAGTTCCGACCCAGCAAAGTGAAATTTTCATCTGTTTCAAAGGGAAATCATTTGGTAGGCAAAATCATTATCAGGATTGCAGTACAATTGTTTACGGAATTTATTAGCAAAGTAACTTAGCTAGTGATGAACTGAACTGTACGGAATATAAGATTACATTTCTAAATGAGAGGTATCAGTTCCGACCCACTGTCGCCAGTTCCAATCCAGCCTCGTTTTGGCATTGATCTTTGACCCAGATATACACCAATGTAATCGTCAACATGATAACTTTTCTCCCAGAACAGGGTCCTAGTTGGATATTTCGTTTTGCATGTCTTCATCTTATAAGTGAACATTTGGCGTTATAGAATGCGGTTGAGGGGTGATAGTGGCGTGGTCGAGCTGCTCATATTGGCAAGATAGATTGGGCACTGAAATATCTCCGATGACGTATTGGCGAATACTCACTGAAAAAACGTTGAATCGCTGGTAGTTTTATTTATTTTACCTCTGAATAGTAGATTAGAGAAAACCAATCCGAATCAGCACTCAACTTACGAATTTGCGTAGTGAACGCTGCGTTCGCAAGACCTTTTCAGGCTATGGTACGACCCAGCTTGGCCATCCATTCAAAGATTCAAGATTCAAATTTTATTGTACAGACACCAGCAATGCAGCAGAGTACAAAAAATGAAATGAAGATGACCACATTTAACAGTTGAACAGCAATATAACAATATGATCATAATACTCATAATATGACTAGAACTATATATACATATACATGTAGTAACCTAACTACCGTACGTGCGCAAAACACTGGACCTTAAGTTTTGCTTTGTTCGTTGAAGCACATATAGATGGTAGAGCAGATTTGTCCAGTCATTCTTGTGTCATGGGAAGACATTATAAATACAAACTTTTCATTATGTATCCAGTTCAGGAATGCTGGATAAAGTGATGTAATTGCCTCAAATAACATGACTCTACTTGACGTAAATTTATTACAAAACATCACGAAGTGGATTTCATCCTCAACAGAGAGACATGTACTACATAGCCGTTGTTCGACCGGAGTTTTTGGTCTTGTATGTCTACCGACTTCTATTGCTAATGGATGATGGTGGTTCGGAACTGGCTCCATCAGTTGTTGTCAGCGACGGGACGAGTAGGCTTTAGAGTGACACTAGAGTGAATAAATTTGTGACAGATATATAGTACCATATGCTAATTATATGTGAGAAACAAAACATCAACACTTTGATCGGAAGCGTCAACAGACGACACTTTTTTTTCATGAGGGCGGGTCATGGCTTTTGTACTTGAACCGATGTTGTTGTGTGTATGGAGTGGGTTTGCAACGCTGTCTCCTAACAAAACCAATGAATGCATAATATAATTTAACCATGATTGAAAGGTTGATCAACTTGTTCGAATGAACCAAATGTTTCAAGATTTCGCGCGATCTTGGTTGAGACAAGGGGCAATGTTTTATGAAGTGGGTCGGAACTGACCCAGGGTCGAAACTGGCAACTGTATTTGTCACTTGACTGCTTGGTGTTCCTGAAGTCTTGGTTCAAATTGAATACATTATGAATGGTTGGCGCCCAGAGCCGAGGGGTTTTCAGATGCGCAGCTTCGTATTTTTTTTATACATGGCAGTATGACTAACGTCACAGGACTTACGAAATTGGGTTTGATATTCCTACGAAGTAGGCTCTCATTTTGCAAATTGTCCGGTAATGAGTAAGTCCATCCGAATCCTTTCGTCGGCAAAATAAGGAGAACCGTTGACATTAGAACCTTGATTTTTGGCATGAACGTG
>JAVTVY010046548.1:0-21333 GCA_036873755.1 Hanleya hanleyi
AAAAGTCAGATTTTCAGTTCTGTTTCTACCTAGATGTAAATTTTGTTGTGTTTGTTCAGATGTCAGATTATATATTCATTACAAATTTTAAAATTAAACTAAAAGTTCTAACCTCACTCAGCATGATTTTATAATTGTACATATTTGGTCTGATTGACAGGAATTTGCTGAAATATCTACAGTATATCTCAGTAAAATCTTCCATATATTTCTTTACATTGGCTAACTGCAGATGTGGAAATAAAGTGGCCGAAATATTGTACCCTCCACGTTGTGCCGAAATGTCGCTTACCGAAATGTAACTCCCTGAAATGTCATGTGACCAAATGGCGCGGTACACCTGGCAACATCAGCGGAAATAGAACATAAAACAAATCTTAATACAGAGCTTATATCTTAATGGCGTGCATTGTATCAATTAAAAGCTTGAATAATGTCTTGGTGCACCTGGCAAGCTCAACAGAAATAAAACATAGAACAAACCTCAATACAGCGCTCATATTTTAATGGCATGGATCGTATCAATTAAAAACTGTCAATACTTAGATTATATAACTATTTTAAATAACTGCCAGTGGTTGATTGGAATTTGCCTAGTCATTTTAGGTTGTTTTTTTTTTAAAGCAAATATTATTAGAAATCCGATTTAGGCACAGTATTGTTCAGCCCACCAAATCAAGCTTGATTTTATGTGTACCTTTTCTCTGCCATTTGTATGTTGTGTGCTTTATTTAACATTCCAGTAATGTCTTCGAGAGAAGCGATTTTGTAAATAACGTATCCATTGGTCAGGACACACACTGTAACCCATTTTAAATTACTTGGGGCTTCATTTGGGTATGTATATGTGATTCACAATTTTATTATGTATATGGATAATTGATCGGATTTATTTGTGGCAAAATATCATTGCAAAGTGGACCATTGAATAGAAGGGGAAAAATTTAAATACATTATTAAGATGTGATCGAGTTGCTCACATCTGTACGTTGTCTCATGGTTTCAGTTCATCTTATAATAAATTATATACATGTACACTGCATATCAAGATCTTGTTTCTGTCTTTCATTGATCTCAACACTGCAGAAGAAAAAGAGCACAGCAAATAGACCCTTTTGGCTCATTGTCGAACAAAACAAGTTACTTCTTGATTATGTGCACAAGCATTCATTGTAGGTTACAAGAAAGTACCTAATGACTTTTCCTACCCCTAACCGTGTTAAACAGGTCAGAGAGAACCACCACTCTAAAATGGAGGTTAAAAAAGGTCGTTTTTTGTCCAATAAATTAAGGAATATATCAAACGAAGAGACATTCGCCATAGGCAACCATGGTCATGAATCTGCGTCGGATGGAATTGAAAAAAAAATAGACATGTTTTCTTCTCTATTAACAATTGGACTGGTTTCCAATGAACATGATGAAACAATTAACAATACATAAGGTAAGTCGCCTGAATGTTTTGGAGTGTTATGATGAGGGCTGTTCCATTTAAAAAGGTATGGGAGGGGAGGAAGGCACTAAATTTTTTATTCTATGGGTCATGGGAGGAAATTCCCTTCAGTCCATGTTACAACATTGGGAAGGCCAATAAAATTTCTATGGGTGGTGGGGGTATAATTATGTCTCCCCCAACTATGTTGGGGGGAGACATCTAGTGTTTGTGCTGTCTGTCTGTCTGTCTGTCTGGATGGATGTCTGTCTGTCTGTCTGGATGGATGTCTGTCCGTCCCCTTGCCTTGTCTGCAAGATATCTTGAGAACTACTGGATGGAATTTCACCAAACTTGGATGGAAGCTTTATTGGGATAGCCCCCTCATTTGATTAGGTTTTGGTGTATGTGCGTGCATTCATCCGTGTCCGGTGTCCGTCCATCTACTTGTACATGTATATACAGGGCTTGTCTGCAAGATATCGGGAGAACTACTGGATGGAATTTCACCAAACTTGTATGGAAGCTTCATTGGGATAGCCCCCTCATTTGATTAAGTTTTGGTGTATGTGCGTGCATTCATCCGTGTCCGGTGTCCGTCCGTCCGTCCATCTACTTGCACATGTATATACATGTACAGGGCTTGTCTGCAAGATATCTGGAGAACTACTGGATGGAATTTCACCAAATTTGGATGGAAGCTTCATTGGGATAGCCCCCTCATTTGATTAGGTTTTGGTGTATGTGCATGCATTCATCCGTGTCCGGTGTCTGTCCGTCCGTCCATCTACTTGTACATGTATATACAGGCCTTGTCTGCAAGATATCTTGAGAACTACTGGACAGAATTTCACCCCACTTGGATGGAAGCTTCAGTGGGATAGCCCCCTCATTATGTCTCCCCCAACTATGTTGGGGGGAGACATCTAGTGTTTGTGCTGTCTGTCTGTCCGTCTGTCTGTCTGGCTGTCTGTCTCTCTGGATGGATGTCTGTCCGTCCCCTTGCCTTGTCTGCAAGATATCTTGAGAACTACTGGATGGAATTTCACCAAACTTGGATGGAAGCTTCATTGGGATAGCCCTCTCATTTGATTAGGGTTTGGTTTATGTGCGTGCATTCATCCGTGTCCGGTGTCCGTCCGTCCGTCCATCTACTTGTACATGTATATGCAGGCCTTGTCTGCAAGATATCTTGAGAACTACTGGACGGAATTTCACCCCACTTGGATGGAAGCTTTAGTGGGATAGCCCCCTCATTTGATTAGGTTTTAGTGTGTGCGTGCATTCATCCATGTCCGGTGTCTGTCCATCCGTCCATCTACTTGTACATGTATATACAGGGCTTGTCTGCAAGATATCTGGAGAACTACTGGACGGAATTTTACCAAACTTGGATGGAAGCTTCATTGGGATAGCCCCCTCATTTGATTAGGTTTTGGCGTATGTGGGTGCATTCATCCGTATCCGGTGTCCATCCATCCGTCCATCTACTTGTACATGTATATACAGGCCTTGTCTGCAAGATATCTTGAGAACTACTGGACGGAATTTCACCCCACTTGGATGGAAGCTTCAGTGGGATAGCCCCCTCATTTGATTAGATTTTGGTGTGTGTGCGTGCATTCATCCATGTCCGGTGTCCGTCCGTCCGTCCATCTACTTGTACATGTATATACAGGGCTTGTCTGCAAGATATCTGGAGAACTACTGGACGGAATTTCACCAAACTTGGACGGAAGCTTCATTGGGATAGCCCCCTCATTTGATTAGGTTTTGGTGTATGTGGGTGCATTCATCCGTGTCCAGTGTCCGTCCATCTACTTGTACATGTATATACAGGCCTTGTCTGCAAGATATCTTGAGAACTACTGGACGGAATTTCACCCCACTTGGATGGAAGCTTCAGTGGGATAGCCCCCTCATTTGATTAGGTTTTGGTGTGTGTGCGTGCATTCATCCATGTCCGGTGTCCGTCCGTCCATCCATCTACTTGTACATGTATATACAAGGCTTATCTGCAAGATATCTGGAGAACTACTGGACGGAATTTCACCAAACTTGGATGAAAGCTTCATTGGGATAGCCCCCTCATTTGACTAGGTTTTGGTGTGTGTGCATGCGTTCATCCGTGTCCGGTGTCCGTCCGTCCATCCGTCCATCTACTTGTACATGTATATACAGGCCTTGTCTGCAAGATATCTTGAGAACTACTGGACGGAATTTCACCACACTTGGATGGAAGCTTCAGTGGGATAGCCCCCCTCATTTGACTAGGTTTTGGTGTGTGTCCATGCGTTCATCCGTGTTCGGTGTCCGTCCGTCCATCTGCTTGTACATGTATATACAGGGCTTGTCTGCAAGATATCTGGAGAACTACTGGATGGAATTTCACCAAACTTGGATAGAAGCTTCACTGGGATAGCCCCCTCATTTGATTAGGTTTTGGTGTATGTGCGTGCATTCATCCATGTCCGGTGTCCGTCCGTCCGTCCATCTACTTGTACATGTATATACAGGCCTTGTCTGCAAGATATCTTGAGAACTACTGGACGGAATTTCACCCCACTTGGATGGAAGCTTCAGTGGGATAACCCCCTCACTTGATTAGGTTTTGGTGTGTGTGCGTGCATTCATCCATGTCCAGTGTCCGTCCGTCCGTCCATCTACTTGTACATGTATATACAGGGCTTGTCTGCAAGATATCTGGAGAACTACTGGACGGAATTTCACCAAACTTGGATGAAAGCTTCATTGGGATAGCCCCCTCATTTGACTAGGTTTTGGTGTGTGTGCATGCGTTCATCCGTGTCCGGTGTCCGTCCGTCCATCCGTCCATCTACTTGTACATGTATATACAGGCCTTGTCTGCAAGATATCTTGAGAACTACTGGACGGAATTTCACCACACTTGGATGGAAGCTTCAGTGGGATAGCCCCCCTCATTTGATTATGTTTTGGTGTGTGCGTGCATTCATCCGTGTCCGTCCGTCCGTCCATCTACTTGTACATGTATATACAGGGCTTGTCTGCAAGATATCTGGAGAACTACTGGACAGAATTTCACCAAACTTGGATGGAAGCTTCATTGGGATAGCCCCCTCATTTGACTAGGTTTTGGTGTGTGTCCATGCGTTCGTCCGGTGTCCGTCCATCTGCTTGTACATGTATATACAGGCCTTGTCTGCAAGATATCTTGAGAACTATTGGATGGAATTTCACCAAACTTGGATGGAAGCTTCATTGGGATAGCCCCCACATTTGATCAGGTTTTGGTGTATGTGTGCATGCATCCATCCGTGTCCGGTGTCCGTCCATCCGTTCATCTACTTGTACATGTATGTACAATGAAAATCGCTTCTTTGTAATTAATATTTTTAGATACGCAGCTTTGTTTAAGATACTTATTGCTACATTAATTTTACAGCACTTTCCCTTAAATTATGTGCCCATTCAAGGCAAGGCGGGAGGTTGGGGGAGACGTATGTTTTTGCTCAAAAAAACAACCAGCATAGGCTTCATGCCGGAGCGGCAACTCAAGGGTCAAAGCGGAACCTCTAGTTTGATTAGGTTTTGGTGTGTGTGCGTGCATTCATCCATGTCCGGTGTCCGTCCGTCCGTCCATCTACTTGTACATGTATATACAGGGCTTGTCTGCAAGATATCTGGAGAACTACTGGACAGAATTTCACCAAACTTGGATGAAAGCTTCATTGGGATAGCCCCCTCATTTGATTAGGTTTTGGTGTGTGTGCATGCGTTCATCCGTGTTCGGTGTCCGTCCGTCCATCTGCTTGTACATGTATATACAGGGCTTGTCTGCAAGATATCTGGAGAACTACTGGATGGAATTTCACCAAACTTGGATAGAAGCTTCACTGGGATAGCCCCCTCATTTGATTAGGTTTTGGTGTATGTGCGTGCATTCATCCATGTCCGGTGTCCGTCCGTCCGTCCATCTACTTGTACATGTATATACAGGCCTTGTCTGCAAGATATCTTGAGAACTACTGGACGGAATTTCACCCCACTTGGATGGAAGCTTCAGTGGGATAGCCCCCTCACTTGATTAGGTTTTGGTGTGTGTGCGTGCATTCATCCATGTCCAGTGTCCGTCCGTCCGTCCATCTACTTGTACATGTATATACAGGGCTTGTCTGCAAGATATCTGGAGAACTACTGGACGGAATTTCACCAAACTTGGATGGAAGCTTCAATGGCATAGCCCCCGCATTTGATCAGGTTTTGGTGTATGTGTGCATGCATGCATCCGTGTCCGGTGTCTGTCCATCCGTTCATCTACTTGTATCGCTTCTTTGTAATTAATATTTTTAGATACGCAGCTTTGTTTAAGATACTTATTGCATTCATTTTATAGCACTTTCCCTTAAATAATGTGCCCATTCAAGGCAGGGTGGGAGGATGGGGGAGACGTATGTTTTTGTTAAAAAAACAACCAGCATAGGCTTCATGCCGGAGCGGCAACTCAAGGGTCAAAGCGGAACCTCTAGTTCAAAGCTGCCTTCCACCCCTCCCATACCTTTTTGAATGGAACAGCCCTGAATAAGTCAAAAGATATTAAGCAAAAACAACCTTTTTACCTCCTTATTAGAAAGGTAGTTCTCTCTAACCTCTTAAAATAGCATGACTTCATGAAAAGAAATCTACTTTACCAAAATCAGACCAATAATTTCCGAACACTTCAATCACAATAGTGCTTAAATTCTGAGTTGAAGACCGTACTGTTAGTCCATTGGCCATAAATAATGTGTCGAATGTACCAGAACTCTCCATTTAACATCTACATTTAAACAAATCCCAGTGGGGCCCTATCAGCACAAAAATACATGCAGTTATTTATAGTCGGAAATGTAATGTCAGATTTGCATGAGAAGCTTGATGTGTCACATTCTCGCTAAAACCATGGGGTATCTCTATCCTAGATACCCCCAGTACACATGGGAATGAATGGTGTTCATGGAAAATTCAACTGCAAATTTCAGCCAATCAGCAAAGCAACATCCTGTGTATATTGACCAATCAGATAGTGACTGGCATATTATCTTGCGACAGCAGATTTGTGTACACTGAAAGTGGGTGGAATGTGGTCCGTGCAAGATGGTCAAGGTTTTGCCTTCGACTTGGAAAAAAACCTCGACGTGAAGATGGATGCGTCCGTGTGCAAAGTCCATCGTTTGAAATTTCTGATAGGAAAGCCAGTGACATGAATTTACGGGATTTTCAATAGTGGTAAATGAGCAAGTGGTCAGACATTGTTCCATTTGATAACATAACAAGTCACGTTGAAAAGTGGTATCTCGTTTTACATGAACTTTATACCCGATTTATACCTCTTTATACAAATTACTTAGTCATATGTTGTATCAGATGTCCTGAAAATTACATGAATGAAACAAAACATCTTGAGTATGTTGCAACAATTTCATTTTATTTCTGGCAAGTGCAATTTGAATCTTATAATTGCCACATTTCAGGTCCGCCTGAATAAAGGAAAAGGTATGATAAGGTCGGATTTTGGCTTATACGTGGAGTAGTTGAAATGAAAAAAATAAAATGTCCTAAAAATAATTGTGTTTTTATGTGATGGCAAGAGGAAATATTTGTACGCAATATGTGAACGTTCTAGCTTGATTGCATTATAATTACAGTTATGACATGAAATTGAAATCTGCAGCATGTGATATTTCGTGAAAAAAAGGGTATAAATTGAGTGATTCAAACACACATTTAGACACAAAGGACCCTTTGGACCAAAATGTGATGTGTGGTGGCATTATATCTCCACTGCTGGAATTTTTTCTTTGGTCTAAGGTGTCTTATGTCTCTAAATATGTGTTTGAATCACTCAATTTATACCTTTTTTTCACAAAATAGCACATGCAGCATGCAATTTCATGTCATAACTATAACCATAATGCAAATCAGCTAGAACTTCCACATATTGTGTACATATCTTATTCTTTCGATTCCAACCGAACCACGAATAGGCCAAAATCCCGACTTATCGTACCATCTCCTTTTGAGATTTCAAGGTAATAAACTATTTACATAGAATATATACAACATTATTATACTTGTGACACACTCAAGACTGGCTTTGACTAACCAGCTGGGCTTGGAGCATATGATTAATCTGTTCCAATGTCGATCGGAGTTTTTCTGGGTTATTGAAAAACAGTGGGAAGAGGTCTCGCTCTGTACAGAGGAAAGAATCACTCTTGAGCAGCTGAAATGATAAAAGTTATGAAATCTTGAGTCTGATATTTAAGAAGGATTTTCTAGAGACAAAATGGACTGATTGAAAAGGCAACCAGAAATTGCAACTTGTTCGAAAGTTTCCGATGCATTTTTATACACCCATTGAGGTTGTACAATGCGATCACGATTTCTGTACATATTAATTTTCTTTGTCTGTGTGATATCTCCAGTTTTAGGTAATGGATTGGTACCAAACTTGAGGCAACATCCATTGAGGTTGTACAATGCGATCACGATTTCTGTACATATTAATTTTCTTTGTCTGTGTGATATCTCCAGTTTTAGGTCATGGATTGGTACCAAACTTGAGGCAACATCCATTGAGGTTGTACAATGCGATCACGATTTCTGTACATATTAATTTTCTTTGTCTGTGTGATATCTCCAGTTTTAGGTCATGGATTGGTACCAAACTTGAGGCAACATCCCCCCCCCCCCCACCTCTCTCACCACTGGCATAAGGCTTATTATAATTAATCCTGACCTTCAAAGGATTGACCTGGCACTGAAAAAAATGATCATTCGGCCTAACGTCAGTACGGACATGATACATGCTGAATACCTTCTTCTTCTGGTCAAGTCCTTTGATGATATCGAGGATGGCCTGTTCCATTCTAGCCAGTAGGTCCTCCAGGTTAGCGCTGGCCTCTAGTAGAGGTTTGGGGGTGAGCTGGGGCAGACCGACGCTTGTACTGGAGCCTGAATACACCACACTCTCACAACTCTCCAACGTCTCGCGTCTATAAAGGAGAAGTTAAGACACGTTAAATATGTAATCAGCCTCAAAATCCAAGGATTTTGTACACTCTCCCCTGCGCGTTTTTCAGCTGTGACGTTTGCTAAAGCATCATAGGCATTATATTTGATGATAGTGAGCTCACCATATACAATGAATGCAAGAATATCTTGTCTGGGAAATTTGAAATTGCTGCCCACTTCAACGGGTTTTCTGTTTCGTCACTAAATGTGAGTTATGAGCGGAAAGGGAAATGAAGTCACTGCATGATGTATGAGTGTCGTAGCAACACTCACGAATCTGAATTTTTAAAAGATACAGCTATGGGATAACGTCATGGCTCTTGCCTAAGGTTCGGTAGAGTGGCACACCATACGTAGGCAGAATGCACCACACGTGTATACGCTTGTTGACGAGGCCGTCGAAAAATGCATGCCATGCCATCTATTTTAAAGACCAATTCCTTCTATTTTCTCGTGAATGGTAGAAAGAAGTTGAGTCTTTTGTGTCCAATGTGTTTTATTTTGTACCTGTTGTAACATACGTGATAATGTCACTTTCGCGATGTTTGAGAGACATCGATTTCAGCCTAGATTTGATGCTGATTACATCTTAATGAAATCCTTCATTCAACTGAATCTTAGACAAAAGAATCACTCCGGCGCATTGACGGGTGACTTGACAAGCGACCTTGGGTGTAATTTTGTGTTTTGTAATTTTTCTCTCCAGCACTGGGCAAGATTTTTAATTATTGCTTTCTAATGTGATTAATATGTATCAAATTATGCTACTATTCCAAGAAAGGCTTACATTGGTGATAACTTTAGCAACTAGGCAAAAATAGTCCTGTTGTCACTGATTAAAAAGATTTTCCATACGATAGACCTGGTTGAGATGCAGAAAAAACCCGAACCACAATTGAAGCCAGGAGTCCCGCAACAAATCAATGCACCTGTCGATGCCAGGGGAATTGTTTTATCTCTGGATTACTGTGGAAAAGGCAAACTCAAATACGTTTCTATTGTAAAGCTTTTTACCTAACATGGCATAATGACTAACGTCACAGGACCTATGAAGTAGGGTTTGATATGATTTAAATGCGTACCTTGACCTAAGACTGACCATTTCCATGGTCGTAAGAGGCATTGAGACATGTTTTTGCCAATTTCGAGGTTTCTAGGTCACCTATAAATTAAGTCAGAAATTGCGTCAGAAAGTAGGTCACATTGACCTTGACCCAATTAGGTCAGGTCATACTGACATTGACCTAATTAAGCACATTTCCATGGTCTTAGGAGGCATTCAATCTAATTAAAATTAAATCCTAACTGCTTCCCCATTTGGATATGTCGCTTGCAGGATCTAACCGGCTTGCAGTAACGCGCGTGTTGACCAATCCCGAGAGGTTTTCATAGTGCTTTGAAGGGAACGTAATGACAAGTGCTTTCTGGTTGGCTCAGCCGAAGCACACGCCAAGCTGTGGGGGAATCTTCTGATGTTGCCGCCCTCCCGCCAGGTTGGCGCCATAATGCGGGGTAGAATTATGGAATCGTCCTTGGCGTAACATTGAGTTAACGCAGAGTCCATGAACCTATCCCCCCTGCCCGACTCAAGTAAAGTAGTTAAAATGCGGTCGTGATGTCATAAGACTATTAAATATTCATGAGCTGAGCGCTCCGAACACAAAATTCAATTGAAATCAGTAAGATCCTACATAGCGACATATACGATTGGGGAGCATTGATAGGATATTAATTTATTAAGATTGAGGAGGCATTAGGACATGTTTTTGCTAATTTCGAGGTTTATAGGTCATCTAAGTAGGTCAAATTTTCATGAAAAGTAGGTCAGTTCAGAACTTGCTGGTAACAGTCCCCTAATGCACGTTCATGCCAAAAATCAAGGCTCTAATGTCAACAGTTCTCCTCATTGTGCCGGAGAAAGTATTCGGATGGACTGACTAACAATGAGAGCCTACTTCGTAGGAAAAATAAAGTGTACCAAATATCTCTTACCACTGATGACCAGAAAGTATTATTTTATTCATTTCTGTGTCTTGTTCCCCGAGCATATGAGCGCTGCCATATTTGTCACTGCTTGCGCTGCACGACAATTTTCTGTCATATCACGAAGACCCAGTCCCATTACCCTGACTCTGGGTCAAACAGTTCTTCATCTATCCTCTTCTTCATAAAATATTTATCATGATATATATTTAGAATCAAAATCCAGTTAACATTCCAGGCTCTTTGCCAGAGGCTCTCATGTTGTTGTTGTCTTTAATTTTGATACTGAAAGAACATGTTCACGGGGCACAATAGGACAGATCGGCAAATATATTTTCATGTATACCTTAAAATTCAAAACTGCCAAGAAATGCTGCTCATGATTGGTTATTTCTCCTAACTATGTCAGAAAATATTAAGATTGTGGTTTACTGTTTAAATGACATCTGCAGATAAAATGTTATCTACAGTGCTTACTATTTATTAACCTTTCTAAACCTTTTGCATGGAATGCATGGCTAAAATTGGCACATTTACAAAAAAAAACATATTTATCATGAAAATATTACTTGTTTAATTACAGCCGTTACAAAAAAAATGTGTTTGGATCTAATGAAAATTGTGCACTCTCGACAATATAAATAATCAATGATACAGGATTATCACATTGATACAAAATATACCAATTTAGTTGTTCCATATTAGTGAACTACTTTTTGTGTAAAATGCTCGATGGACTGAAATACATCAATTTTTTTAGTTTTATGTACACAAAGTCCTTAATTTCAAAGTTCGGCGAAAGCGGTAGTTTGTCCAGCTCTTTTGATGAGATAACACAAGGCCCTATAGGTACACCTGTCTGGCCAACCATGTTGGCGTGTGGGAAAACAGGCCTATTATTAAAAAAATTCTGTCATAGCGAGTAAGAGACGACATGCCGTGTTAAAATGCCGAACTAATGATTGACCCCCGTGATGTTGAAAAGGGAGAGAATTCAGTACTCACAATTTGTGGAGCCTATCCGTGTGTTTGATAGAAACGCTATCCACCGAGGCATGGCTCCCTGCCAAATCATGCTGCAGCCTTTCTGCTCCAGCAACCAGACTGGAATATTTATGGTACAGTTGATGTGACTGGTCCTTAACCTGGCCAGAGGCTGAAATAAATTAGCATAAATTCAACATGGTAGTAAACATAATGATTCTAATTATTCAATTAGTCCAATTAACATACAAGCACCCCTGAAGTCAGATTACTGGTCTTATTTAATTGAGTTGCGAGCACAGTCAGGTGAGCAAGTGATGGACTCACCGATCATTTGGTGTAATCGAAGAGTGGAGGCATCCCTCGAGTCAATGGTTCCTCGTTGATGTTTGGCAGGGGTCAGCCCGGGGTCATCCATCAAAGCCTACATGGAAACAAAATGATTAATTAACCATTGATGTTACACATTGTTATAATTATACACATTATCCCCACCCCCAGGCCAAACAGTCCTTGATCTATTCTCTTAATGCTGAGCATCAAACAAGGAAGCAACATGTTTCATTTTTTTTTTATCACTTAGCCTGGGATTGATCTTAGGGCTTCCTGCTTGGGAGGTGGATACTTTACCTACAAGATCATTGATAAGGCGGCATTTTGGCCTATACATGGTGCGGATGAAATCGAAAAAATGAAATGTCCAAAAAATAATTGTGTTATAATTTATCGGCAAGGGAACATATATGTCACAATAAGTGAAATTTCTAACTCAATTGCATTATGATTATAGCTATTACATGAAATTGAAATCCGCAGCATGTGCTATTTCATCAAAAAAGGGTCTAAATAGAGTCATTCGAAGACACACATTTAGACACAAAAGACCCCTTGGACCAAAACAATTTTTCAGCAGTGGAAATATAATGCCACAGCACATGACCAGGTTAAGGGATCCTTTTTGTCTAAATGTGTGTTTGAATGACTCGATTTAAACCATTTTTTCATGAAATAGTACATGATACGGATTTCAATAAATACTCATAATGCAATCAAGCTAGAACATTCACATATTTTGTACATAAATTTTCTCTTGCCACTTACTAAAACACACTTATTTTTGGGACGTTTTAGTATTTTCGATTTCCACCGCACCAGGTATAGACCAAAATGCTGCTTTATCGTACTATCTCCTTAACACTACTGATCCCCGATCCTGGATGTCACATCCTCCTCCACCACAGTGACACATGGTCCCGGTTGTACATACCTGTCTGTCTTGTTGACCAGTACAGTAGGACAGCAGTTGGGAGGTCAAGGAGGTCAAGAGGCGGTGGATATCACGATGGTTTCTCGCCTCCACTTCGTACGCCATGGTGAGAAATTCATTTCGCGCCCTCTGCACAACCAGCAGCTCTATTAACTGTAAAGAAGGGAGATGAATTTGTCCTCGTCCGACCAGGTTTTTCAGAAGTTAATGTCCTGAAACAAAATTTTAACTTGGCCCACAGGTTGCATTATCTATATGGATGGGTAGGCATGGAAAACAATCCCAAGCTAGATCTTGAAGCAAGATTGGGTAGGTTCGTCATGTATGATACCGTCAATCAGGTACAGTATGCATGCAATATACTCGCTCCTTTTCAATACTTGGTTGAATGGTTCCCCACACATAGTTCCCATGTTGTAAGGGATTGACATTTCATACTAGACGGATAGTCCCAAGATACTCACATACCAAATTTGCAAAGATTTATTTTACGTTTTCAAAACCTATTGTCCACAAATAAAATTTTAACTTTGGCACAGGTTGCGCCACCTATACGCGGATCGGCGTGAAAAACAATCCCAAGGGGGATCTTGAGGCTAGGTACCCACATATCAAATTTGAGAAGAGTCTGTTCAGTTTTTCAAAAGCTATTGTCCGGAAACAAAATTTTAACTTGACCCCCAGGTGGTGCCACCTACAGACGAATCGGCATGAAAAACAATAAGAAAGATAAGTCTCTCATTTAGCTTATCCTTCCCAAATTGAGCATCGGTACCATCATTATCTCTCATATTTGCCATAAAATACATCCGTTGGTCTGTCCATGAAATAAACGCTTGAAATCAGCACATTACAGAAAACACATCCCTTATCCAGCACTATGATCCATATCAAACAGGTCTCACTGACCATTCGCGACCGCTCGGCCTATTCCATCAAAGTTCTAGTTCCTCGCACTTTAATGGTGAAGGGATTTTACACCACTCCGGTGTAAACCATGATCCGCAGCACGCGAGACACGCCACATGCTACAGGATGTGTTTCTGCTCACATAGTCCTCGCTGTAGATCCATCATTATCTTGATGTGAACTTACAGAAGTATGCACTTTAACGTGTAAGTGTACATGATATTCAAGAATATCGAGAGATCCTGAAGGATCTTGGCGCCTTGCACAACTAGACCACAAGGGGAACCTGTGTACCAAATTTGAGAAAGATCCATGCAGTAGTTCCTGAGAAATCATGATAACAAGAATTTACTGATGGACTGACGACGGATGACGGACGGCAGACGGACCATGGATGATCTGGTGATGGTGGGCTAATAAAACGTTAACCAAAAAATTCCCCAACATTTCACTCATATTCTGTCTCAGAGGATTCAAAAACAGCTTTCTTGAGTGGGAGAGAAATATTCAGTCCCTTTCCATGTCAGAGATGACATTTTACTCCGAGCATCCTGCACTGTCTGCGGGATGTCATGGCAATGCAGAGAATGGAATAGATTTGTGACAGTGTAGAATTGTGGCACAGTTAATCGTTTCATAATAAAGTCCATTTGCATCTGGTGCTGTGCTCTACGATCACTTCACCAACAATGCCATTGTTAAAATCAAAGTTGTGAAAAAGCAGGGTATATTATAATGAATAAGATTTATCTTAAATATAAGGTGAACTTGCAAAAATACCAGTTACAAAAGGATTGTTACTTTGCCATATCTTCATAACCAAACTTGTGAAGAACAAAAACTATGGGCAGTTATTTACTAATTGAGATCAACTATGGTGAATTTTTATCTCTGACATCATTTTTTAATTGAAATAACACTTTTGATATTCCCCGAAATACATGACATTGCCTGCACTTGGCTCACATCGGCATTCTGGGCCTAACGCTTCGTGACGTCATAGACTATCTTAGAACTTTTATCACAAAGTGACAGATTCTAACGACAGTTACGTGATGTCATGAACACTGTGTCACGTTATCCGACATCATTTCAGTCATTTCTCATTTTCATCTTCTTCACTGGATTGAAAGTAAGAATCTAACAATATTGGTCCTGAAAAGAAATACAAGATTTCGTAACTTGAAAACCATTTGGCAAAAGTTGTAGGTATCATGATGTTCAGTTTACCCAGACCATTGAAATCACGGTACTACCCTTTAAGATGATATTATCAGAAGCAGATTACCACAGTACCTGATCCTGATTACAGGTGAAGTATTCTTGACGGGCAATTTTCAGGTTATAGTCTCCTGTTAAAATGGGTGAAATTTGTGACGGTGCATTCTGTTCGATGAGATTTAGAAGAGAGTCCTGGATGTCTGCAACGTCACGTGACACACCCTGCAGCGCCATTTGTGCATCTTGAAGCTGGTTACTGGACAAAAATTTAGACAGGCAATCAATGAGCATCAAATTTGAGATTAACTACAGGGGTTATTCTAGCCCAAAATTGTTCATAAACTCAATTTCAAAATTTTGAAAACTCAATTTTTTTTCGCGCCTACGGCGCGCAAAGAAATCTACAATACTCAATATTTTTGCCTTTTTCATCAAAAAAATGATGAAACTCAATTTTTCCAACTTTTTCATCGCACCAATTACAGAACTGAGGTTAGTCATATGTAACTTTTGTTTGATCATATGTTTACGAAACTTCTTCAGAAACCATAGGTTGTTTAGCATGACCTCATGCTAATTAAAACATACATGCTAGATGCTATAATTATTAATTATTGAAGCTAAATTTTTTACCATTAACAGAGAAGACTGTGATCGAATATACAACCTGGCAACATTCCTATTGTACAGATTTATACACTCTGAAATCTCTCATAAATATCGCCAGAAAAAAATATTTATGAAATAATTATTCTTTAAAGAGACATTTTAAGTTTGCTTTATTTTAATTGAAACATTATGTAAATAATTATGGTAGACAGTAAAACTCAAATGCACACACATTGTGTAAACAGAAATCAAGGGAAAAAACTCTTACTTGTGATCAATATTAAAGATAACTGCAGAATTTATTACCCGAATTTTCAACATCAGGAGTCCCCTCTTATTGAAATCTTCTTTATTTCTTTTACACTGATTGAAGATATGGATTCTCTGTCCACGGCGACGAATTTTGTATGTCCGTCGTCCTCAAGCTACGAGTATAATATTGGTCGACAGTCTGTGTTGTTGTTGTTGTCGGGAGTGAAGACGTGAAGCGCTCGACCACTTCGCTCAAAAGCGTTTCATCAGATAAATGGATGGTTAAATGAATTGGTTGATGAGTAAACAACTGATCCATAAACTGAATCCACGATGGCTTTGGTACGCGACCGTCAAAAGTGCCGGAGTTAAAAATTTACTGCCACGTGCTTGACACGAGGGAATCCTCGCTAGAAAAGGACTGTGCCTCGTTTTGAACTACGGCTTTCCCCAAGAATGTGAACCAAGATGGCGGCTCTTCAGTCGCCTTCGCGCTGACTCGCGCTGTGAAGGTTCATTCGTTTTATTTAGATTTGCTTACTTATTTCTTTTACGAACAATAACTACTGATAATTAAAATACATGCGGCATTATTTATTTCCAAAATATTGATGCGGGCGGGTCATGCGAAACAACCTATCAACTGACAACTGGTATGTTGTGGGAAAACTCAATTTTTTTTTTCGTGCGCTTCGCGCACAAACGGCAAAAATTGCAAAACTCAATTTTTTTAATCAAAACTCAATTTGAAATTTTTCTGCAAAACTCAATATATATTGTTTTTCATCGTGGTAACCACGATGAAAAAACGGCTAGAAAAACCCCTGAACTATTGGTATAGATTCTCGTTCAATCAATCAATAGGTTTACATCAACCAATCAATAGAAGGTTTACAATCAACCAATCAGTAGAAGGTTTAGAGCCAACCAATCAGTAGAAGGTTTACAGTCTACCAATCAATAGAAGGTTTACAGTCAACCAATCAGTAGAAGATTGACAATCAGCCAACTGGGGAGGACTGAATTTACAGGTATCTAATTAGCATGATTAGTAAATTGTTTGTAGGTGACCATGAGAGTAATTTTCAACTCGCCTACAGTTTGCTCAGGTAAAAGACTGTCTGTGACAGTAATTCTATGAAATAAACCAAAGAAGGTTTTGACATTGTTTTCTTTCTTTCATCGCCATTTTTTTTTTTTCATTCACATCCACAAGAATACAAATGATACAATTACACAAAATTTTGACACATTGAATACGGAACAACACACATGCAAAATTACTCATTTCAAATGCCTGTTTTACGCTCTGGTTACACTTGATAACAATTTCACTATAGACACTGTATACTACTCACATATCTTAACTGAATTCCAATTTTGAAGTGATCCTTACCTCAGAGTGGGGACATCTTGACCCAATGTGTCTAAACTGTGAAAGGTAGATTCTGCCTCTTTATATGCTGCCTGTATTCTCTGGTTCTCCACCTCCGCTCTGATCCTCAATCTCTCACTGTGAGGATATCTGACAACACATATGGAAATCCTATACAATGAAACCTGTGTACATCGACCACGCTTGGGATCATATAAAATAGAAGATTTTGACAGGGTTCTAGTTTATCAACGTTCAAGATACTTTAAATTTAAGTATTGGTGGGCGAGGGGAGGATTTGGTTTAATGTCTGACTCAAGGTTATTTCACTCGCATGGTGACGCTCAGTTTGGTTGGTAGAGAAAGCCAGACTACCCGGAAAAAACCACCGACCACTGGTAAGTAACTGGCAAACTTTTATACATACTCTAACCCATGCTACTACTACTTGGATGACATTAACTCATGGTCCAAGACTATTCAGCTGCTAAGTGCATTTCAACAGTACCTTTCGACCAGAACATTCAATGCCTTGACGTAAATCACCCTCATATCGGATTTAACATTCTATCCCTATCAATAAATAAATAAATAAATGAATCCTACACGGTTGTATCACTTCCTTAATGTTTAAAATGAAAGATATTCCAGCTGTAACACTATGGGACAGTACTCTCTACAGTCTGACCATTTCCTTACTGAACTGTAACATTACAGCACAGTACCCTCTCCAGTCTGACTATTCCTTACTGAGCTGTTTTACTAGAGTAGGAATGGTCAGTAAGGAATGGTCAGACTGGTCAGACTGGAGAAGGTGTGATCAGACTTCAGAAGGTGTGAGTACTCTAGTAAAACAGTTCAGTAAGGAATGGTCAGACTGGAGAAGGTGTGAGTACTCTACTCTAGTAAAACAGTTCAGTAAGGAATGGTCAGACTGGAGAAGGTGTGAGTACTCTAGTAAAACAGTTCAGTAAGGAATGGTCAGACTGGAGAAGGTGTGAGTACTGTACTCTAGTAAAACAGTTCAGTAAGGAATGGTCAGACTGGAGAAGGTGCGAGTACTCGACTCTAGTAAAACAATTCAGTAAGGATTGGTCAGACTGGAGAAGGTATGAGTACTCTACTCTAGTAAAACAGCTCAGTAAGGAATGGTCAGAATGGAGAGAAGATGTGAGTACTCTACTCTAGTAAAACAGTTCAGTAAGGAATGGTCAGACTGGAGAAGGTGTGAGTGTGACCTTCTCCAGTCTGACCATTCCTTACTGAACTGTTTTACTAGAGTAGAGTACTCACACCTTCTCCAGTCAGACCATTCCTTACTGAACTGTTTCACTAGAGTAGAGTACTCACATCTTCTCCATTCTGACCATTCCTTACTGAGCTGTTTTACTAGAGTAGAGTACTCATACCTTCTCCAGTCTGACCAATCCTTACTGAATTGTTTTACTAGAGTCGAGTACTCGCACCTTCTCCAGTCTGACCATTCCTTACTGAACTGTTTTACTAGAGTACAGTACTCACACCTTCTCCAGTCTGACCATTCCTTACTGAACTGTTTTACTAGAGTACTCACACCTTCTCCAGTCTGACCATTCCTTACTGAACTGTTTTACTAGAGTAGAGTACTCACACCTTCTCCAGTCTGACCATTCCTTACTGAACTGTTTTACTAGAGTACTCACACCTTCTGAAGTCTGATCATTCCTTACTGAACTGTTTTACTAGAGTACTCACACCTTCTCCAGTCTGACCATTCCTTACTGAACTGTTTTATTAGAGTGTAGTACTCACACCTTCTCCAGTCTGACCATTCCTAACTGAACTGTTTTACTAGAGTGGAGTACTCACACCTTCTCCAGTCTGACCATTCCTTACTGAACTGTTTTACTACAGCAGAGTACTCATACCTTCTGAAGTCTGACCATTCCTTACTGAACTGTTTTACTAGAGTACTCACACCTTCTCCAGTCTGACCATTCCTTACTGGACTGTTTTATTAGAGTAGAGTACTCACACCTTCTCCAGCTGGACCATTCCTTACTGAACTGTTTTACCAGAGTACTCACACCTTCTCCAGTCTGACCATTCCTTACTGAACTGTTTTACTAGATAGAGTACTCACACCTTCTCCAATCTGACATTGCTTACTGAACTGTTTTACTAGAGTACTCACATCTTCTGAAGTCTGGTCATTCCTTACTGAACTGTTTTACTACAGCAGAGTACTCACACCTTCTCCAGTCTGACCATTCCTTACTGAACTGTTTTACTAGAGTAGAGTACTCACACCTTCTCCAGTTTGACCATTCCTTACTGAACTGTTTTATAAGAGTACTCACACCTTCTCTCCAGTCTGACCATTCCTTACTGAACTGTTTTACTAGAGTGGAGTACTCACACCTTCTCCAGTCTGACCATTCCTTACTGAGCTGTTTTACTAGAGTACTCACACCTTCTCCAGTCTGACCATTCCTTACTGAACTGTTTTACTAGAGTAGAGTACCACACCTTTTTCAAGTCTGATCGTTCCTTACTGAACTGTTTTACTAGAGTAGAGTACTCACACCTTCTCCAGTCTGACCATTCCTTAATGAGCTGTTTTACTAGAGTACTCACACCTTCTCCAGTCTGACCATTCCTTACTGAACTGTTTTACTAGAGTAGAGTACGCACACCTTTTTCAAGTCTGATCGTTCCTTACTGAACTGTTTTACTAGAGTAGAGTACTCACACCTTCTCCAGTCTGACCATTCCTTAATGAGCTGTTTTACTAGAGTAGAGTACTCACACCTTCTCCAGTCTGACCATTCCTTACTGAGCTGTTTTACTAGAGTACTAACACCTTCTCCAGTCTGACCATTCCTTACTGAACTGTTTTACTAGAGTAGAGTACGCACACCTTTTCAAGTGTGACCATTCCTTACTGAGCTATTTCACTAGAGTAGGGTACTCACACCTTCTCCAGTCTGACCATTCCTTAATGAGCTGTTTTACTAGAGTAGAGTACTCACACCTTCTCCAGTCTGACCATTCCTTACTGAACTGTTTTACTAGAGTACTCACACCTTCTCCAGTCTGACCATTCCTCACTGAACTGTTTTACTAGAGTACTCACACCTTCTCCAGTCTGACCATTCCTTAATGAGCTGTTTTACTAGAGTACTCACACCTTCTCCAGTCTGACCATTCCTTACTGAACTGTTTTACTAGAGTAGAGTACGCACACCTTTTTCAAGTCTGATCGTTCCTTACTGAACTGTTTTACTAGAGTAGAGTACTCACACCTTCTCCAGTCTGACCATTCCTTAATGAGCTGTTTTACTAGAGTAGAGTACTCACACCTTCTCCAGTCTGACCATTCCTTACTGAGCTGTTTTACTAGAGTACTCACACCTTCTCCAGTCTGACCATTCCTTACTGAACTGTTTTACTAGAGTAGAGTACGCACACCTTTTCAAGTGTGACCATTCCTTACTGAGCTATTTCACCAGAGTAGGGTACTCACACCTTCTCCAGTCTGACCATTCCTTAATGAGCTGTTTTACTAGAGTAGAGTACTCACACCTTCTCCAGTCTGACCATTCCTTACTGAGCTGTTTTACTAGAGTACTCACACCTTCTCCAGTCTGACCATTCCTTACTGAACTGTTTTACTAGAGTACTCACACCTTCTCCAGTCTGACCATTCCTCACTGAACTGTTTTACTAGAGTACTCACACCTTCTCCAGTCTGACCATTCCTTACTGAACTGTTTTACTAGAGTACTCACACCTTCTCCAGTCTGACCATTCCTTACTGAACTGTTTTACTACAGTACTCACACCTTCTCCAGTCTGACCATTCCTTACTGAACTGTTTTACTAGAGTAGAGTACTCACACCTTCTCCAGTCTGACCATTCCTTACTGAACTGTTTTACTAGAGTAGAGTACGCACACCTTTTCAAGTCTGACCATTCCTTACAGAGCTGTTTTACTAGAGTAGAGTACTCACACCTTCTCCAGTCTGACCATTCCTTACTGAACTGTTTTACTAGAGTAGAGTACGCACACCTTTTTCAAGTCTGATCGTTCCTTACTGAACTGTTTTACTAGAGTAGAGTACGCACACCTTTTTCAAGTCTGATCGTTCCTTACTGAACTGTTTTACTAGAGTAGAGTACTCACACCTTCTCCAGTCTGACCATTCCTTAATGAGCTGTTTTACTAGAGTAGAGTACTCACACCCTCTCCAGTCTGACCATTCCTTACTGAGCTGTTTTACTAG
>JAVTVY010046549.1:0-20732 GCA_036873755.1 Hanleya hanleyi
ATATCTGGCCATAACCATGTGATTCTTCTTGCTTCATGCCCAATCATTCCTGGTTCATCTGCATGGTACGTAGTATTCTCGAGATCTTCCGAAATATTCCCGACCTTTTTATGGCGGCAACCACAACTTCCTGTTACATCGTCCGATTGACTCAGTGGCGTTCCGTTTCGTCATTCTCTTGAATTGTTGTCCATTTGGCGGCTAGAGTTTGAAGGGAATAATGATAGCTGATGCCCAAGTGTTAACAACTAGGCCAACATTAATTCCATACATGTATTCTGTAAACATGCCCACATAACCTTTTCTCTACCTCTCCAGTTGAATTTCTTAAATTGGTTGAGGTTTGTACATCATCTATATTGATAAAAGTTTTGCGGTAAGTATTCTACCGACCTTCTCTCTCCCCTAGCCTCCAAAGTGCGGTGCAAACCTCCACAGCTCCATATCTCCACAGCTCCCAAGCCAACTGCTAAGTGAAGACTCCGTTAAAGCTGACATGACCTTATTTAATGCACGAATGGTAGCGAAAAAAAAAATATTCACAGATTTTAGTTCCAGTTGAATAATACCCGGCGGAACTAATCCGAGTGCCGAGTTCACGGCGCTATTCTGCCAACTTCTTAGCTGAGTACATTTGCCTTCACCGCATATATAAAGCTTGAATCGACTGAGGACCTTGCCAGTCTGAACTGACACTCCTACTGTGCACATCATATTCATGTTGTCGTTGTCTCCAGCCAAAATTCGAGCTCTGTGAGCATCATATCACATTCATTCGCAAACAGTATAAATATATCTGAAAAATGGGTAATAAAATCTGAAGAATCTGACAACTATATATACACGATTTAGACATACCTTTCAGTATTTCTTCAACACAATGAAACCTGTTGGTCCCGTCACCAGTTTCTACAGCATTGTATTTCAATTTACCTCACTCGACGAAGAGGGCGCACGAAGCGACTGTTTTGGTAATTCTTGAGGCTCTACACGATGCACTCCACATGCGATCTCTTTTTCGATACCCGGTATGACGATACTGGTACAGGCCAACCCATGTTGACCGTTTACTGTGCCAAGGGGACAATGCGAGACTTGCTGTTGCTGTTGAAGACTATTTGTGCAAACCGGAATGGCAAATTCCAAAATACGGAGTTACAAATTGAGAGCCCTTATTGCGATTGTCAGCCCGTCCAGTATTTTGACCTATCCACCAGTTGTATAGAAAGGTGAATTCTTTTAGCATTCGTGGTTGGGAAATCTGGCGTATCTGACCTCCAACCTTTGGCCTTCAGTCACTATAACCACTTGAATAGGTCACTTCCAGTGACGTGAAAAGTAGGACTTCGGAAATGGCCGCAGATTTCGGCGAATATCCGAAAAAACAGACTTTACATCTAGTCAAATGGGTCTAGATAAACCATCTTAGGCCCACATGGGTTGTGCAGGGTCTCGTATTGAAGCGTTCGTCGAGGGTTCTTCGGGCCAGGTTACTGGGAGGTGGATGCAAAATGGTATTCTGGACAAACACAAAATTCGGAATAATGGATATTACAGGACATGTCGCCAGCAATGGTCACTACACCATTTTTTACAAGGGTTGTGGGATAGCGCGGGCGATAGGTTGCGCTCAGTAGGGCATGATGAGTCTAGCCTGACAAGTTACCACCTCCTGCAGGTTATCGGAGTTATGGAACTAGATGTGACTGAATGATGGGTTAGGTACAAATGAGTGAGTCACTGAGTGAATCGTGCCCAGTGCACGGCTCTAATGATGGGGAGTAAGATTCCTACACTCATACACCCAACTAAATCTAGCATCTAATGTCTTATCTCCTTGACGCAATCGAATGAGAGAAAGAAGGATTAACGGCAACAGCAACGAGCATTTTGCGTTTACACAACAAGCATTTTGTGTATTACACATTTTATTTATCCCCTACGTCATCACATGGCAACAAAGCTGTGGGATTCGCGATGGGTGCGGTTACATTTCGCCTATGCTATTGTAAGTGTATCAAACGCATCCTCGATCATGTTCGCTCTTGTTCGTGTGAAATGATCATCCATTCGTTCTGCTCTATTCCTAAGCGTCTTCGGACAGTCCAGAGTACTGTAATGCCAACATATCCTGGAACTGCTGTTTTCATAATTTGACCACGGTTTTCACCGCCTCTGTGGGTGGTAACCCTAAATCCGCTTCAAATGATGACGTCATTTCTATGTATGACATCACTTACAATCTATATTGTATCAGCGGCACCCCCAGGTGAGGACACATCCGTAAAAGGATATCGTTTTGGGCGATGACATGACTTCCATCAAGGGTCAATGCCCAATCCTGAAAAAATGTGTCCATCTAGCCACAGAACTCAGTAGCTGCGAAAGTGATCTCTGACCTAGCGGATTTCTGGGAGTGGAAATGGGATCACGTTCGTGCATGCACACAATTAATTTGCGGCGGAACTTTTCTTCAATATGGCTGCACCCTGTGAGGTTGACAATACCGCCCCACGGCACCAACTACTATTATTCAACATAGAAATATTTTTGTATAAATTGAATGCATTGTCTTCTTATGGTTACAATTAACTTCATTACACAATAAAATGCGACCGAATCGCTCGATTATCAAAGGCACTATTTCGTAGACGGCTCACTACGTGATTGCCGTACGCTCCTCATCGGAGGCTCTTTGTTCGTTCTATGTGAAAGGCTAAGTGCCGCCAATACAGAAATAGCCGAACGTGAGATTGAGCATGTGTGTGCGGTGACGTGATGGCACTGCGATAGAGCGATAAGCCGTTACGATATAGCGTTAAGGCGTTCAGACTAGTGAAAAGCGTAACGTCGAGCATTGACACGCTTCACTACGTTTCGTTGATTGTCAATTCCATACGATATCACGTGATCATTTAGACCATTCAAAGCTTCTGAGCTACACTACTAGGGCGTTCGGATGGTAATACAGGTGTTTGCAGGGCATTACTGTGTTGGGCCTATAAAAGCAATCCCGGCGTTCACCAGAAGCTACGATATGCCACACCAAAATCATATACATGGGTGAGAAGCTGACGCAGACACTGAAAGCGTACTGGCGGACACTGAGAGTCCATTGACTGATACTGCGACCCCACCCACTGACAACTGAAAGCACGGCCGCTGATAAGCAAACTACCTTCCAGGGAATGAAACGCAACACTAATAGGGTAGTGGAAAACGATGCCGACGTGCTGACAAGAAGTCGTATGACCCCAAAGACAAATATATACGGACTGCATATTTATAAAACCATGACCCTGTCATTTTGTACCCCACCCAAACCTGAGTGAGGAAGACTACGAATCTACCTTATTTTATCAGATCGACAGTTACGTTACCCGAAATGCCGTCGACGAGCGTTCAATTCGAGATCCTGCACGACCAAAGTGGACCCAATATTGTGCATATAGGCCCATTTGCCTGGGTGTAGGGTCCATTTTTTTCGAATTTTTTAGATGTCCGGCTGTTTTTTTAAGCCTCTGTTTTGCATCCACCCGCCAGTCAGGTGATCAGAAATGACCGACAGTCAAAGGTCAAGGGTCATTTTCGCTTCATTCATCCACCACGATATCCCAACAAAGAATGCTAAGAGATTTCGCATTTCTATACTACTGATGGACGAGTTAAAAATCAATGTGCCTTTCAGTTTATACCTCCGTCTTTAGGAATTTGCAATTGAGTGCGGGCAGGCCTGATTAGTAGACATAAAATATAACAATTCTTACTTTGGAATGAAATGTCCGAATTACAGTATTTTGAAGTCGGTATCAGAAAGCTGAATTCACAGCGCAATCGAATTGCACCATATCGAACCTCAACTGATAATCATGAAATAGAATGAACAGTTGCACCTTCGTATTTTTGGCGAGGGAGGTAAATTGACAAACAATGCCGGAGAAGTCTGTGACGGGATAAACAAGTGTCTTTCTTCTAGGCGTGGAGCCTACTATAGACAAGTGATCCATGTTTCGAGGAAGACCCAAAGGTATGTCTGAATCGTGTTTGAATAGTCATATCCCTAATTATATTGCCCAGGTTTGTCAAGATATCTTTATATTGTGTAAGAGTTATTGTGTTATAGCATATGATGCTCACAGTCCGAATATGTGCTGGTGACAACAACAACAGCATAAATATGATGTGGACTGTCCGAGAGTCTGTTCAGACTGGCAAGGTCCTCAGTCGATTCAGGCTTTATATATGCGGTGAAGGCAAATGTACTCGGCTGAGAAGTTGGCAGAATAGCGACGTGAACTCGGCACTCGGATTAGTTCCGCCGGGTATTATACAACTGCAACTAAAATCTGTGAATATTTTTTTTTCCGCTACCATTCGTGCATTAAATAAGGTCATGTCAGCTTTAAGTAAAGACCTGTATGCCTTCCTGACCTGCTATTTATTTCTGCTCGCGAGTCAAAATGAGTGATAATTCCATCAAAAGCTGCAGATAACAAACTTAATTAGTTCAAAAAACCTGTAGGCTATACTCAACTGAACAGCCAGAAACGTTTCGATCAAACCATGATCAGGCGATGTAGAATCGGTCATACACGATTAACTCGCGAACATTTACTAAAAAAAGAGTCCGTTCCAAGGTGTATTCCATTCCATGAAGATCTCACAGTGAAACATATTCTTATCGAACGCATAGATTTTTAGATTGTAAGAGATGCTTTTTATCGAGCGACTACTTTGGAAGATCTTTTCAGTCGGGTGAGGGAGGATTGCATCTTGGGTTATTTGAGAGAAATCGGTTTGTTGCACAAGTTTTAATGTGTATACGTTTTAATGCGTTGGATTACTAAGTTATTGGTTTGAGTACTTAGAATTTTGGTTGATCGTCGCTATATAGCTGAAATATTGCTGAACGAGACATTAAACCTTAATCCTCTCTCTCTCTCTCAAAAGCTGCAGGATTAACCAGTGGTATTCAAGAAGGCGGAGAGTTACGATGGGGGCTTTCTTTTTGACACTTCCCTTCCTAGCACATCTGTAGACCACTTATTGGACTTATCTTGATATCGGTACACCTGAACTGTTCGAGAGAGCGCTCTCTATTTCGAGTTGGGACAATTCTCTTATAAGTCTGTCAGCTTCCAAACTATCTCCGTTCAAATCGTCTTGCCCTTCTGGCTACAGAACAGGTTGATCGTATAGTCTTATGGTGCTGACGCTGCCATATGGCGTATGCGTCTGTCAAAGGTATAGGGATGACGAGGTGTCTTGCATTTCATTTCGACGTCCGTCACACTGAATGCTTGTCCAAAACTGGGGTCTATTATCCTACCACCTGGCCTCGGTTACATTCCTCTCAGAAACGATTTTCCGCATTCATCAAACGAAAACTAGGTCGTCAAGTAATTATGCCATATTACGGCACTCTTTCATCGTCGATTCGCTTCAATCCTCACTGCGTGTACTTGTGATGTGATGCATCTCATTTTTACCCCTTAGCTCGATTGGGTTCAGGGGTATTGTCGCCCCATTTGTCTCGTCCAACTGCCCGTCCTCGTTCCGTTGAAACTCCATATTGTTTTAACAACTGGAGGCAAGCCGTCGAACCTTCTGTCCAATATAGCATGTAATCTGTGATGTGCCTTTTGTATATTTCATTGGTCAGGTCATCGTCTGTCTGTCTGTCTGTCTCTCTGTCTGTCAGCTGTTTTGTCCATCTGTATCATGGTTTGATTCCAACCGTACATATTATGGAGCTTCTTATTGTAAGTTTCTAAATTCCAGTGGTGGGCAAATCATTACATAATAGTTTCTCTGTATTCAGCAATGTTTCCTTTCCATCCTACATCCAAAATATTCATGAAATGTGTTCCTTGATCTACAAAAAGCTACACATTACATAAAAAATATTACAACAAAAATATTTTTCCAGGGAGTGGACAGGGGAGATAACCACATGGAGTATTGAGCTGTTATATGCTGGGAAATGTAGTGCAAGTTTACATCTCCGGTTTAAATTTCCACAACCCGATGAATAGGAGATTGGTATCTATTCGTGGTGCTGTTTTCTTCACTAAGGGTCATCAATGAACCTTATAGATTCAAATTTACGGAATACAGATCTATAAGTGAACGCTATTCTATGAAAATTATGAACAGTTCAGAATTCTTTTTCAGTGAACAAAAACCCCACAAAAAAAGCCCCAGTGGACAGAACCCCATCCAACATTTAGTTTCAGGCAAGGGCAATAACATCTCAACTTTACAGTTTTTCCCCTACAGCGTGGATACCTTGTCACATTTTATACCCCGAAGTAGGTAGTAGGGAGGTATACTGCATTGTGCTTGTCCGTCCGTGTGTCTTGCTGTCCGTCCTAGTGTCCATCTGAAATTAATTTTCGGACAATAACTATGGAACCAAATTTGGTAGTATTGGTGAGCTAGACTGACTTTCCTTGTACGGTAATTCAAAGATCATTGCTGGTTTCATGCAAGTTGTGTTGAACTACTGCATCGGTTTGCCAGAAAAGATGGATACATTTGATCTGGACAAAGAAAAAAAAAGATAAAAAACCTCCATCCCTTATTTTTTTTTTCTCTCTCTCAAAAAGTGCCTGTGAAGTTAGGTATTTTATTCAGCCCAATGGTTCAATCAGTGGATCATACGAAAGCGAAAACAAATGTCATAATACTATGTCATGCATCCAAACTCCTACACCTCTTTTAACACTCGCACGTTGCACAGCTTCACATGCCTGATATTCCCGGACTAGTCAATTACTACTGAAATGTATAAAGCATTTTGTTTGTACTCATTTATAATACTGATGTGGTAATATCTAAACCATATTGCCACTTTGCTAGAAAAGGCGATAGGTCCCCTTCTAGGGCCTCCTTTCCAACGGGTCTCAATAAATCCCATAATATCCCGCTCATGAGAAACCCTGTTTTTCTTCTAGCAGGAAGACTGAGTGTACTTTCTTGCCAATCTCTCCGTAAACAGATTGGATATTTCTTTGAACATATTCCTGCCCTTGCGAGCCTGAATGATTGGTTCATATGGTTCAGTAGATCTTATATTTCTGCGCTTCCAGACGAGAGGGCGTTGATGTGTCTTGTGTGAACACTGGGGCCCAGGTATCATTACTTGCATCAGATATAAAGGCCCGATGGCTCGGAGTTGAAATATCAGGTGTATGGAGAATTATATGAGGAGTTTAGTTCACTTAATTCAGAAAGGAACAAGAAGAACACCCGGAGAACACTCTGGTAATAATTGGATGAACTCGTACCAATTGAGCGAAAACTTCAGCGGAGTTGGAAACATAATGTGACGATAAGCTAGGAATGGCGACTGTAATATCAGTGTGGGTCAGGTACTAACCTCAAATGGAAGCGATTCCAAATTGCAACTAGAGTGGTTAAGAGTGCAGTTGAATAGATGGGACTCCAGAGTGAGAGAGAAAAAAATAAAGCAATCCAGTAAACTTTTCTGAAGTTTAAATCTTCCATAATATACACCGATACATTGAATATTTTATTAGAGACCCACATATGAAAGAACTGAGTGTAAATAGAACAATTATAATTAGTTCATACATTTTTGAATAAATTAGTATATATATCGGAAGTTCATATGTATATACCAAATAAAATAAAGTATGTACATATTCAGTTATATGCGAATATAGCCAAATGAGAGCCAAAAGAACAATCATGTATTAATGTAGTTAAAAAATAATGTTTAGGTAGTTATATATAGATTAATTCAGTATCAATTGATATGGAATGCACAATAACGTAATATGGAATGCACAATAACGTATATTTGACAACCAATGGATAATTAATTGGTATTTAATATTTGCGCTACAATTTGGTCCATTGTGTGGATATACCATCAGTTGTGAATAGGAATTTGAACAATATAAATTGATATGGAATACACAATAACTTTAATATGTCTGCCTACGGGCAATTAAGTTATGTTTAATATTTCGCTTATGTTGTTCGATTGGGTTGATTTATCATTAGTTATAATATATATTTGAACAATAATTTACTTGGTCGTAATGGGACGAACATATGTGAACATATAATAGTTGAGCTTCAATTGACGGATTGTTCGTATGTGAATATATAAATTAAGATATCAAATTATTCTATTGATACGAATAATAATAATACTATTTTGGTCGTCAAGAGAACATACTTGATTGATTCGATACCATGAGTATATTAATTATGCGGGAATATTAATTATGCAGGGATGATGTTTGAAAATCGTCAAACCTTTTAAGAGATATGTACAACACATTCGCAATGAGATCCCTTACATCTGATATTTCGGTCTGTACACCCCGTCGAGTAAGACATCGTGAAATTAATTGCAGCGTACAGAAACACTGTATTCATTGCACTCGCCTGCTTGTCGGTTGGCAGTCTTGTAATATATTTTTCCAGATGGACATTGTGTCAAGTAAGGCTACATGAATTCACCGACCTTGTCCGTATAGTTAGTGTTCAAGTCGGGCAAATCCGTCATGTAAGACACATACAATAGGTGACTACATGTTGCCGATTGAAGTTGTCTTAAATGACGGGTCTGCCTCAAGTCACCTTTTTAGTGTTGAGGCTTACACAACCAAATAACATTCCTGGATCTACACATTCTATAAACGTAAAAACTCGAATATAAATGTAATTGCTTGAATTGTTCGCAGTCTCTCCATTTGGTTTTGCTGAACCAATCACTGAGTTCTTCGATACACTTGTGAATTTTCTCTTCATATATATAAAATGATTCCATATTATTGAATCATTTCAATGACTTGGTGGCCGAGTGGTCTGAGGCGCTTCGCTGGTGACCGCTAGCCTCACACCGCTGAACCGGCACGGGTTCGATCCCAGCTGATCCATGTGTGAAAGTTTGTCAGTTACTTGCCGGAGGGCGGTGGTTCTCTCCGGGTACTCTGGCTTCTTCCACCAACCAAACTGACTGTCACCATATGAGTGAAACAAACTTGAGTGTGGCATTAAGCCAAATTCCCTCCCTTCCTCCCTCATTTCAATGAATTGGAAATATAAATTGTAGTGTACGGACTGTATTTTCCGGAAAAACTGTTCTGAAATACTGAACAAATGAAGGTATAGTATCTCGCAATTGGCATGATGTAATTGAATGAATGATGTCCTGTCTTTCTCTTTGGAGATTCTACATTATTGTTGTAATATATGTATATATATATATAATATTTATCCCAGTCGGGGAGAGAACATGTCCGCCTGGCTTCTTTTCCATATTTTTCGTTTATTCTGTTTGTGTACCAAATTGAAAGGAAGAGTGAGTGATTGACACTTGTGTGCTTATGTTATAGTGTGTTCGAGAATAGTCTATATGTATAATACTTTTGTATCGCAACTGATATTTTCACCGCTATCAGCAATTGGAGTTTAATGAATACTATATTTTGTAACTCGCAACAGAGATCCCAACAGTTATGTGTAGTACAGCAATTTTCATACATGAAATTTCGTGTCTATCACCGAATGCCATCCAGACTGGGTTTATATCCCTACAAGCAAAATGGCTGAGACAATAAATGTCGTTTCAATGAATTGTCAAGGATTGGCTGCCCCGAAAAACAGGAAAGACGTGTTTCATTAATTTAATAAGAAAAAAATATTCTATAATCTGTCTGCAGGATATCCACACTACCAATACCATAAAACATTATAAGGAATGATTGGGGGAACGATGCTTGGGTGAGCCCTTTCACGTCAAATTCACGGGGGTTATTATACTATTCAACAACAATTTCGACTATAAAGTAAAAGACGTTGATATTGACTCTCAAGGTAACTGTGTTATAATAAACGTTGAAATACACACAATACCAGTAACATTAGTAAGTCTTTATGCTCTGAACTCAGACAAGCCCTCTTTTTTTAACAAACTAAACAAAAATAAATAGAAGAAATAGGAAATTCATCCGTAATAATTTGTGAAGACTGGAATTTGGTTATAAACCCAACTTCAGACACTGATAATTACATAGTAATCACCCTAATGCTCGTGAAACCGTGCTAGACCTAATGAAGACATAATAATATATAGACGTATGGAGAGTGCTACATGAAGATGTGAGACGCTACACCTGGAGAAGAAAAAATCACAGAAAACAAGCCAGGCTTGATTCCTTAAAGTGATCGTAAACCCCCAAGTAAAGTTTTCATCATATGAAAGACCATTGGAAACTGTGTCCGAAAATAATTTTTTAGGATTTTTTTACACAGAGTAAACTGCAAATAAAGCACGCTATTCTACGGTGGTCTGTTGCAATCATATTTAGGTCCAGTCACGTCACACTACCTTAATACGTATATTTCAAACTGTGTATGTACTTTCCAATGCTCGATTCAAGCTTAAGGTGTGTATATTTTGAGTTTCAACACAGATCCACTGTTCCAATGTATGTTTCACCAAAATCGGGGAAATTAAATGCAAGATTCAAATTGACTTGACACTCATGAGTTACCATCTCCCAGATTTTGGTGAAACATGTACATTAGAACAGCGAGTCTGTGTTGAAACTCGAGTATACACACCTGCAGCTTGAATCAAGCATTGGAAAGTGCATACACAGTTTGAAATATATGTATTAAGGTAGTGTGACGTCACTGGACCTAAATATGATTGCAACAGACCACCATAGAATAGCATACTTTATTTGCAGTTTACTCTGTGTAAAAAAATCGTAAAAAATTACAATAAATATTTTCGGACACTTTTTTCAATGGTCTTTCATTTGATGGAAACTTTACTTGAGGGTTTACGATTACTTTAATAACAAGTAGCGACATCTTTAATATAACAACCGACGCCTCCATCATACCAAGTTATAAAACCGACCACTCTGCCATTACGTTAAAGTGTAAGTTCATTAATTCAGATCAGGATAGGGGATACTGGAAGTTAAATTGTTCCTTACTGAGAGAAATGGAATATCTTGAATTGGTTAAATCTGTTATTCGGGAAACTGTAGAGGAATATACTGCAATACCATATCACAGAGGCAAATTACAAAGTATTTCACAATCTGAACTTAGATAAGATGTGTTTAGATAATATACTCATGAAAATAAAAAAAGGAAACAACAAAATTTTCATCAATGAAACGAAAAGCATATATAAAACGGGAAATGGAGTTAGAAAAGGAAATCAACAAGCCAGAAGAGGAAATTCAAACCAATTTCGCGACAACAGAAGAAACTAAAATTAACGAATTAAAAGAAATTAAATCGGAATTGAAAAATTGAAAAAAAATTGAAGGCATTATGAAAGGAACAAGGTTAAAATGGATTGAGGAAGACGAAAAACCAAAAGAAATTCTCCTGGGATTAGAAGAAAAGAGATTACACAAACTGATGTCAAAATTAACCACGGGGGACGGGAAGGATATCTACAACACTAAAGATATTTTACAAGAACAAAGACTCCTATCAAAGTCGACTGAAACAACACTGCAATCCTGGGCGATTTAGATTAAACCTTTTAACTAAAACTGAATCCGACAAATTAGAGGGACATCTTAGTAGGTATGAAGAGTTAACAAATACACATAGAAATATGAAGAACGATAAATGCCCAGGATTACACGGATTTCCAGCAGAATTTTATAAAGTATTTTGGAAGCATTTGGGACATTACGTCTTACGCTCTGCTAACGAAAGTTTTGAGCAAGGGGAATTTTCTAAAGTCCAGCCACAGGGTGGAATAACTTGCCTGCCTAAGCCTGGTTCAATTTGCGGCCTATCACACTTCTAAATGTTAACTATAAATTAATAACTGCATGTATCTCAAATAGAATTAAAACAGTGTTAGACAAACTTAGAATAGCAGAAGGGGTTCATCTCAGGCAGATACATCGAAGAAAACATTAGATTATGACATTATGTTCGAAACAAAAGAAAGGGAAATCAATGGTCTGCTTCTCACTTTATACTTTGAAAAGGCTTTTGATTCTGTCTTGGAATTTTCTTGATAATGTGATCAATTTTAGAGAAACTTTACAAAAATGGATCAAATTATGTCATACAAATCTGAAAACATCAGTCATTCAAAACGGCAATATTTCATCATTTGTCGATATGGGTCGTGGATGCTGACAGGGGGACCCCAGTTCGCCGTACTTATTTGTTCTCGGTGCATAAGTCCTAGGAACAATGCTAAAAAAAAAAAAACGTAAGAGGGATCAGACTGGGAGATGTTGAATTTCAAATCAGTCAATATGCTGATGACACCCAGCTAATCATTGGCCAAGAATCACTGCGAGAAGCATTAAAATGTTTGCCACTCTTTTATCGATACTGGTCTAAAACTTAATGTGGATAAAACGAAAGAAGTGTGGATTGGGTCAGTGTCGGGTCAGCTATAAAACTGTGTCTGGATGTCAGACTTGATTGAGTAAATGATTTTTGCGTATTGGGAATACAAGTTTCCACATTGACTTTCCATGATATTTGGAAAATTAATTATATTTCTAGGTTGAATGACCTGAAAAAGAAACTCCATATATGGAAATTAAGAAACCTGACCCTTCTTGGTAGAATAACGGTGATAAAATCACTCGCACTCTCAAAACTTATACTACATCTCTTCCTCACCTTGCCACCCCGATGATACTATTAGGGAAATAAACTTTATTCTATACAAATTCAACTGGAATGGCAAACCCGACAAAGTGAAAAGAGTGCAAATCACTCAAGATTATAAATATGGCGGCTTGCGAATGGTCAACATAGTACCTTTCATAAATTCATTGAAGGTGTCGTGGATACGAAGACTTATTTTCGAGAACAGAAAATGGAAATATCCTTTCAATACCGATACGTATGTAAGTATATGCACCATGGAAGCGCGATGTTAAAAAGTGGAGGAAATAATATAATGAACCCTTTTTGGAAAGATACTCTGGATGCATGGTATGCACTGCAAAAGAAAACGAAATTAGATGTACAAATGATATATATATATAACGAACCATTATGGTTTAATCCAAACTTTAATAATTCGACGCATTTTATGAAAAACTGGCATGTCAAACAAATCTGGTATGTAAGAGATTTAATTGATGCAAACGACAATTTGTTCACCTTTGATCAATTAAAATCAATATAAACGGAACATATCTAGTCTATGCACAATTGTTGAAAAATATTCCGAAAGAATGGCAAAATAGAATACTTTCAGATACTATAAATATACATAAAACAAGTCCTACAATTACTGTTCATCTGCAACTTTTGGCAGGGCAGGGGAAGGGAGGTAGAAAGTTCAATGATAGCTTAAATTATGAGCCAAATGTACAACCACCTTCTCAAACAAAATGGGAAATTATCTTAAATATGAGCTCTCGTATAAATTGGGCGGATGTCTACAAAACTCCCTTTCACTGTGCAATGCACACAAAACTTCAAGAGATACAGTTCAAAATACTACACAGAATACTAGTTACAAATTCGTTTCTGCATAAAATATCAATCAAAGACGAAGATAAATGTGATTACTGTTCCGATGAAAGGGAGACTATTGAGCATTTATTCGTTAGATGTACTCAAGTTAAAATATATGGTGTGATTTAGAATATTGGCTAAAACAGGTGGGATTACAAGGAGGTATAACTAATGACAAAATGATTTTAGGATGGGGAAAGGACCAATGTCCCATAAACACACTGATGCTTTTGTCTAATGACAAAAAAATATATTTACAATAATAAATTCTCAAATACAGAGCTTAATTACAAATCACTTCTCTGTATATTTTCGGACCAGCTTTCAATTGAAAAATACAACAGAGTAGATAAATTCAATAAAAACTGGGTCCTGTTTCAAAACATATTCAAAACATGAATCAGTGTGTTGAAATATAACATATTCACTGAGATATTGCTTGCGCATATATATTGCTCTTATATCTATATAGTTTCTAATAATTTTTGCAATGAAAGCAAGGGGTACAGTATAGTTATATTTATATGTAGGTATACGTGCACGAGAGAAGTGATTCTGTATCTTCGGTAACATATATTCCAAATGAAATAAAAAGATTATATATAAAAAAATTAAACGTGGTGAATCGTGCCGGTCCGGCAGAACGTCTGTGGGAATTGCAGGCTTCAATTTTCTCGCTTCATGATCTTCATCTGGTCAAATCCTTAGCTCTGACATATTCTTATATAACCCTACCAGGCGCTATCTCCGGAAGGAGAAAAAAAGTGAGAGCTTACACTTCCTCGAAATATTGAGACGGCCAACATGCGTTAATTGTTCGGACTAGCGAGGATGGATAACACCATCATTTGAGGGGGGGGGGGGATTCGGTTTTAATGTCACACTCAAGTAAACCGGCGTACCCGGAGAGAACCACCTCCCGTCGGCTAGTAACTGACAAACTTTCACACATGCACCAGCTGGGCTCGAACCCGTGCCGGTTCAGTGGTGTGAGGCTAGCGATCACCAGCGAAACGCCACTCGGCCACCGAGGGCCCCACCATCATTTGAACAACCGTTGATGAAGTCTGAGTAGAACCATGCAGACACATCGTCCCAAACAACCACGGCACTTCATCAGCAATTAAACGGTCTATTTGAGCCAAAACAAATGGATTAAATGTAAATTTCTTGCGCTTGTCGTGAGAAAATAGCACGAAATTTCTTTCGAAATTTCCTGGCGGAGCAAGTATCACTTGTGGCGGTATTGTTTTTACAGACGGGCGCCCTGTGAGCTTTTACAACATTGGCGGGAGTTTAAGGTTTAAATGGAGGGCAGTTTGTATGGTTTGGCCATCTTGTCGGCGGTTTAGCTAGCATCTATGAAGAAACAATTGGACGAAATTATAAAGGTTGTGAATGCAACGAAACGAGCTATCGAGCAATCGGTTGACACCAAACTTGAGAAATTAAGTGAGGATTTTGCTGTATCAAGTCGCGACTTTCAGCAGTTTAATGCCGAACAGGACTATCCGTGAAAACGAGACGACAGCGAAATTCAGTACAATTTCGGCCAAATTCAGTGGGCCCTTCAATACAAGAAACAAGAATATGCTCTGGAAATTATTGAAGAGGAAGTCAAGAAAATATATCAGAGAAATAAACTTGTTAAAATTGCGGATTCGACACGACCTGGCGTCGGACTCCGAAGATGACAAGAAAATCAGCCGAGAGGAAGGGTGAGCTGTCCGAAAAATTAAGTAAGGGTTATAAGAGTGGGTCTCGATTCCATTCAGGCGTCCGAGGTAATCGACGTCCAACGGCGATTGCCACTCAGGCTGGCCATAGCCGAGGTGATAATAGCGGCAAAAAAATTCCTGATACTAACCAGCCCTTCCATGGCAGGGGAGTAGTATACAGCAAGCAAAATAAGTCACATTCTCCCCGGATGTAGAGGTCATAGAGGTCAATTTGTGTGTTTTGACGTCACAATTGAGGAGGTGCGCATGCGTAATGAGGGGGCGTGGCCTGTGTGGTGGGAGATGGGACAAGATGGCGGCCTGTTTGTGTGTCGTGTGGGAGGTGGGACAAGATGGCGGCTGGTTTGTTTGTGTCGTGTGGGAGGTGGGACAAGATGGCGGCCTGTTTGTGTGTCGTGTGGGAGGTGGGACAAGATGGCGGCCTGTTTGTGTGTCGTGTGGGAGGTGGGAAAAGATGGCGGCTGTGACGCTAAACCTAATAATTCTCTCTCTCTCTCTCACCAAAGGTCAATGAGTGCATAGTTCCGGCAGAAAAAAAAAAAGTTCCGGCAAAAAAAAAAAAAAAAATGTATTCATGCGCGGTGATGCGGTTTGGCCGTGGTTTTGGCGGTGATTCGGTCTCGGGAAAAAGCTTCCGCGGAGAAAAAGTAGTCCCTAGATAAAATGGTCCGATTGGGTCGAGTGAGGTATCAAAGTGAAGCTTATGTGAAGGGGCATCTAATGGGCTGGGTGTGGGGTTGAACTATCGGCCTTCTGCGCATGCGCGGTGGCCGAAGGGTATGAAAATAGCCGTGTTGGAGCTAGGGAAGCCCCTAAGGGTCCGATGGGGTCGAGTGAGGTATCAAAGTGAAGCTTATGTGAAGGGGCATCTAATGGGCTGGGTGTGGGGTTGAACTATCGGCATTCTGCGCATGCGCGGTGGCCGAAGGGTATGAAAATAGACGTTTTGGAGCTAGGGGAGCCCCTAATGGTCCAATGGGGTCGAGTGAGGTATCAAAGTGAAGCATTCGTGAAGGGGCATCTGATGGACTGGGTGTGGGGTTGACATATCGGCCTTCTGCGCATGCGCGGTGGCCCAAGGGCATGAAAATAGCCTTTTTGGAGCTAGGGGAGCCCCTAATGGTCCAATGGGATCGAGTGAGGTATCAAAGTGAAGCATTCATGAAGGGGCATCTGATGGACTGGGTGTGGGGTTGAATTAGGGTCATTCTGCGCATGCGCGGTGGCCCAAGGGTATGAAAATAGACGTTTTGGAGCTAGGGAAGCCCCTAGTGGATCGATGGGGTCGAGTGAGGTATCAAAGTGAAGCATTCATGAAGGGGCATCTAATGGGTTGGGTGTGGGGTTGAACTATCGGCCTTCTGCGCATGCGCGGTGGCCGAAGGGTATGAAAATAGCCTTTTTGGAGCTAGGGGAGCCCCTAGTGGACCGATGGGGTCGAGTGAGGTAACAATGTGAAGCATTCATGAAGGGGCATCTAATGGACTGGGTGTGGGTTGAAATAGCGGCATTCTGCGCATGCGCGGTGGCCCAAGGGTATGCAAATAGCCGTGTTGGAGCTAGGGAGCTACTAATGGTCCAATGGGGTCGAGTGAGGTATCAAAGTGAAGCCTAGGTGAAGAGGCATTCAGGCAATGGGGTGGGTGCATGTAAAGTTTTTCCTGAAAAAAAAAAAAAACGGAAAACGGACTTTATCGAAAAACCTGGGAAAATGCCTATATGGGGTATGAGGGGTATATAGGTCGACGGGCTTAACGGGGCTTGTCTATCAATAGAGTTATCTCCCCCTAGTTCCAGGGTGGGTGTATGTAAAAATTTTCCTGAAAAAATACGGAATACGGACTTTATCCTAAATTACGGAAAATGCCTATATGGGGTATGGGAGGTATAGGACCATCCTGGGAAACGTACTTCTATACATTTGCGGTAGGGTTGTGGGGTCTCGTTTTACTCGTCTCGTCATTTAGAACAAAGTGGACATTTTCGGGCAGTACATGAAGGTATTTGGGATCGAGATGTGCTATTCACGGTTCGAATGCGTCCTGGAAGGTGTCATCTTGTAGTTCTCGGGGTGTACATTCCGATTTGAGGGATGTTCGCGTCATCTGTGACGTCATCGGTGACGTCATCGGTACGAGTAGTAGCGAAAGTGGACATTTTCGGGCAGTACATGAAGGTATTTGGGGTCGAGATGGGCTATTCACGGTTCGAATGCGTCCTGGAAGGTGTCATCTTGTAGTTCTCGGGGTGTACATTCCGATTTGAGGGATGTTCGGGTCATCTGTGACGTCATCGGTGACGTCATCGGTACGAGTAGTAGCGAAAGTGGCCATTTTCGGGCAGTACATGAAGGTATTTGGGGTCGAGATGGTGCGGTAGGAATATCATTCTGCGCACGCGCAGACGCAATGCGGAGCTCTCGTCCAATCAGAAGCGAGTATTTCAAATCCGTCACAGAGCTCTCAGCCAATCAGAAGCGAGTATTTTGACCCGGTGCATTATAGGCCATATCCAAAATGGCGGCACGTATGTTCAAGATGGCGGCACATCCGGTGTCGAAAACTGGCCATTCCGTCGGGATGTGGTCACCTAGTGTCGAAAACTGGTCCTTGTATGGGTCCTGCTAGACGTTTTGACGCCATGATATAGACCGGAGAGAGAGAGAAAACAACAACAACAAGGATGACACATGAGGGAACAACAACAACAAGTTTTTTTCATATAGTTTATTTTCCCCTCCATCATAACATACCCACGCTGGGGGAGCCGCGTTGGGTATGTTTACAATTCAAGAAAGACTCTTGTCCAATCAGAGACCGCCATTTGCATCTGTCCTATTCATTCCTGTCCGTTAGATGTATTCTTGTCCAATCATAAGTCGCCATTTCAGAGAGTTCCTTCTTCGGTCATGTTCATTCTGAACCGTTTATTCTAATCATCGTCGGCCAGGCCTGGATATTCTTCGGGCAGCATGTCCTGAAACAGTTGTTTGCGCATTTTGATCGCATTTTCCAGGGCCTCGGTGGGTGGTAAACCCATATCCTCTTCAAAGTGACGCTTGGTCTTCATGATGGACCTGTGCGTGGGGTCCCCTTTCATTTCAAGCGGTAGTAAGGTATACTGTTCATAGATCGCCATGGCTGTTTTCCTGATGCGGGGGCGCATTTGGGCGTACGTCTGTTGTAAATTATCCTCTCCGGCGTCCTCGATCGCTTCAGCGTGAGTATTGATAGCTGCTGTCACAATACGATCCCAGAAGGTTGGTTCTGCCTCACTTTCCTGGGATGAAGGCTGATTCTCTGAGGTCAAGCTCTCCATATCAGTAGATAGACTGTCAGCCATCTTGGATTCGGTATCAGTCGATGCACTCTCATCAATCTCTGTATCAGTATCTGCCTCAACAGGCTCCTCGGCGTCTTCAGTCCCATGTATATTTTTCTGGTGTCGCATCATATCGTAATGTCTGGTGAACGTGCGTTCACACTCAGAACAAGTATAAGCCATGTTGACGGTTGAACGACGACTGTGCGTGTTTTGGGAATACGCTCGCTTTTATAGACGGTAACGCCCATCAACGCTTAGCTCAACGCTTCAACGCCCTGGTGAATTAGCTCAGAAGCTCTGATTTCATGGAATTGACACCAATTCATCGAAATGCAGTGACGCCCGTCAACGCCCGTCGTCACGCCTTAACGCTCGTCTCAACGCTTTAACACACTTTCTTAATGCTTTAACGTTGTTTAATGATGCGTTCGAACAAATGTTTCTTTTGTGCTATTGCTCTGACATACGCCGCTTTCCAGTTCACGCCCGAGGTTTTCAACATCGACGCTGTTCTTTCAATTTCCATATGGACTGGGTCCTTATCCAACAATTTCATATGGGTCAGTAAGTCGACATACTGCTGACGTAAAGCCCCGTCGTAGTCTGGGTGCCAATCTGTTATGGGCTAAAATTGCAGCTTCCTCTTTCGAATACCCTTTGCGTTGAAACTTGTTTCCTGTGGCCTCCAACATCCCGCCCATCTCGGCGTCCATACTTTCTTTGAACAAATCCTTCCATAGCCTCGAGTTCACATTATGTTCTTCAACCTCGGGTTGAGCCTTCACGGTTGGGTGATATTCCAGGACTGATGGTATGAAGCGGGCCCGCTGTATGGGGGTGGGCTTCTGCTGCTGCTCTGCCAGGAGTGCACTCGGCGGATGGTGTAGGGGTATAGGCCGTTGTGGTGATTCCTCGCCGGGTAACAGGTGGGTCGTCAGCCGACGATCTTCGGGGGTATGGGCCTTTAAATCTACGAACAGGTAGCCGTACGGACGAATTGTCGCTTCTTGAAACGCCCACATAAAATGGTCAATGTTCTGAGGATAAATTCGACTACCAAACACACGGATTTGTGCTCTATCAATGGGATTGGAGAACAACACAAAATATTGGCAGTTCAAGGCAATATCTCTGGACGCCTTCCCTTGAGGAAAGAGATTCTGAGTCAAATAGATGACGGACAGATTTCGATGATGGGACCCTTTGGTGAATAGGTCGGCGATTTTCGAATTGTCCTTGGCCACACTCATCAAATCATCGAGCACTACCACGTTGGTCTGCTCGGAATCGAAGTAATAGGGTTCGTCTATGTCGTGAGGAATTCCTGGAACAAAGCTCACATTCTGTAGTCGTGCAGTTTCGTAGGCGGGCTGCCATTGGCTATAACACCAAACAACACGTGTCAGAGCTGGGGTTGCCACACCTTCCTCTAAGAACTTCATCACCCAGGACGTCTTTCCACACCCCGTAGGGCCGCTCACCGTCATCGTATAAGGGTGCTCTAATACTGTCGTGTGTGACGTAGGTGTTGATCGTTCCTCGCGCGTACTTTGAATTTGCACGTTATCGGGATTCCGTTCCTTGAGATGGCTTCGCTGTATATGTCTACGTAGATTAAATGGCGTGGAAAATGACTTCGAACACAAGTGACATGCGTAAACCATGGCTCTTATCTCCACGGACACCAGGCGTATAATGAAGCTTTCATAGATGCATGTGTGTGTTTATATGCAAGAGCTCCGAGCTCGCCAAGCTCTTGGAGCTCCGGAGCTCATGGAACTCGGAGCTCCGGAGCTCCGACGCCACCACCGGGCGTTGACGGGCGTTGCTACAAGAGAACTCGGAGCTCCGGAGCTCCGGAGCTCCGGAGGTCACTTCCGCTTCCGTTCACGTGACCGGAACTGACCTTTGACCCCGGCGCATTTTGGAGCCGCCATGTTGGATCCGTCATTTTGGAACCGCCATCTTGGATATGTCCCATAATGCACCGGGCCAAAATACTCGCTTCTGATTGGACGAGAGCTCTGTGACGGATTTTAAATACTCGCTTCTGTTTGGTGTACGTCGCTAAAGGTCACCGGAACTGACCTTTGACCCCGGCGCGCAAAGGTTTCACCGCTCCGCGGTGGAAACCTTTACACTGCGCGCGCCGGGGTC